>LPNX011108111.1:409886-440940 GCA_001517045.1 Pseudotsuga menziesii
AGCTTCCTTTTTAGCATCCATTATCACTTTTAGTGTATTTTCCATCATTTTTTGGACAAAGTGGAGGCTTCTCCATGAGATGGCACTTTTAATGGCATTTTTTGCATCCCTTTTTAAAAGTTGGCACTATTTTCAACGCTAATTAGCATCCCAATTAGCACAAGTGGAAGTTCTATTGCATCTCATATTTTTGGCAAAAATTCGAAAGGAATCGGCACAAGACTTGGGGGACTAGTAAGGAATAATTGGGGATTCCTTGAATACCAAATTAAAGTTCCTTCATTTAATCTTGTCTAAAAGGTGGAATCACATGAATGGATTAACAGACTCCCTCGAGTATTCAAGTAATGGAATATTTACAATGAATAAAGTGAGATTGGTTTGGCATTCCAACATATGGAAGTACTGAGTTATGCTTCCACTACTTATGTTTGGAGTTCAATACTAATTTCCTTCATTTGTCATAGATATGCGTTAGTTTTTTTGTTAGGATAGCTCCATATCTTATGATAATATTGGATCCATGCTATAAAATTTTATGGAATAATTTGAATAAAGTATTACGTCAAGGGAAATACAATAGGATTGATTTAAAATTAACTCCATCGTTATTATTGCCTTATTTACAACCATTTGAAGACATTGACATGATGAATACTAACCTAGCCTTTATTTGGAATCATGTTGGCTCAGGTATGATATGGCTTGTTGGAAGGAAATGATAGCAGGCAAAAATCTCTTGGCATTGCATGTGATCTATTTATTTCCCTTCATTTTTTAAAATGTATTACAGTCTATTAGTTAACTTCTTTCTTATAATTATTATGATCTATTAAAGACCGTATCATCACTATATTGTACACTAATGTTATAATCACCTCATATATGATTATATATAATATACTAAACTTAGGAACTTACTACTAGCATCAAAGTTTTAATTTCAACTTCGAAGGTTGTTTAGTTGTGTTAGTGGCAATATTTTAAGCCTCTGTGAGTAGAATTTTGGATAAATTTATACATCTATCTTATGGTGTGATTGTGGAGGCACTTTAGAAACAACTATTGCAGATGATTTCAATGCATATTTTCCTTTAAATTTGAGGACTAATTGGGAACAAGGTTGGAGTTTCAACTTTCAATTAACTAATTATACATCCTATAACCACATCATTCATAAACAAAGGAATTTGAGTATCATATAAGAACTTCAATTATTTTTTTATAGAATAGTCAGAAATGCCAATCTACAAGAAGGGTTTGTAGATTTCATAACCCTTCTTTTCCTTTATCCGTGTTAGGTTGTTCATCTTTCTTCCATTTCATCTATGGTTGTGACCACTATTTTATCTTTGCACTCTTTGTCCCATTTGTTTCTTGATTCACCACAAATGTTACCTCGACATCCCCTTTCAATTTGGAATTCCTGTGTAATGGAAGCCTCTGTTTTCCCTACAGTCATTTTCCCCTTTTGGTTGTCAGTGTATTTGTGGTTACATCTATGATGTAGTTCCAAATGCACTTCCATTTTACTTTTGCAAGTCATGCTGCTCTTCTTTGACAAGTCTATGTTATGCCTTATCCTTCCATGCACTGCCCTACCATATTTATCTTTCATTGTATTCATGTATATTTCATAATTATAGTTTCTACAACATTATCTCTTACATGATATATAAGTGACCGATTCTTGTAGTTACACTACTTGCTGGCTATCAAAATTCACCGCTTCTCTTGAAATATTATTTTTTTTGTATTTATGCTGCATCGATCTTATCATCAAATACACCTCTCTATATCGATTTTGTTCTGCTTATCCAGTCTTAACATGCCAGTTATTTGATGGACATGTAAATTCTCTCTGATGGTCTTAACATCCGAATTTCCATTGTAATATTAAAGCCACCGATTACTCCAATCATGATTAACTTGTTGTCATGATCCATGAGCTTTAAGAAAGTTAGGGATGTAGGCATGGGAGCCCTTATTTTGAACCAAGGAACATAGTGAATATCAAAGCTTATGATTTTCCACGGATCCTATCCTATCACATGATACAAAACCCCATGGCTTATGGCCTTCCATGGATGTATAATGCCTCTATAATAAAAGTCTTATGTCCCATCCTTAAATGAGTCTTTGAATTATAAACCTCATAAATAAGCCATAACCTCAATCATGGCCTTGTCAGTCGTAGTTAAATGCAATTTTTTGTGTCTATGTAATCATATGTGATGTTTTGCACCCCCCACTTGCTGCACACTAATTCACCTTCAGGATATTGAACTCCTACTTTCTCATTGTTAGGAATACCTATGTGGGCACATTCTCCAAAAATAAATTAGCTCCATCCATTAATGAAGTAAATAATCATAGACTAGCTCCACCCATTCTCTTAGATCACGTTTCCTTGAAGCAGAAATAGTTCATACATTGTCAAACTTTTAGAAATAATTATTGCATCTTTGTATTGGGAAGAGGTTCTGGTAGTCCTTCTTCGAACTCATGAGAAGTACTTTCAAATTTACATCACTCTTATTGATCTCGAGATATCTTTTATATGTTGATGACCTTCACCAAACCCGATAAACATCTAAACGTTAACCCAATAAACTCTTGAACTGTTATACTCATCTATGTTCAAATTTCAATACTTAACCCCATTTCTAGGCTTTACTCTTGAGTGTTACCGTGATACAAATACCAAAAACCATTGAGGATAGGAATTATGCTTAGAAATGCTACACATGCACCATATCCAAGCATGGTCAATGACAAAATCATCCCCACAAAAGTAGAGACTCTCTTTTAAGAGTTTGTCCTTTATGAAAAATAGAAATTAATGCTCATCATTTGTTCAAGATGAAAATTTTAATTTGCTTGATAAGTTTGTATGACTGAAATGCATTCAGATCGCATTGTCATCTCTTTTTACTATAGTCTTTAAAAATAGTGAGAGGAATATGATAAAATTGTCTCTTTCCTTATATATGTAATTGTCTAGATTGTGGTTACGCCTGGACAACAAGACAAATGCTTCCTTTGTGGTCAGGTTGGTCATTTTGCAAATGCATGTGAAGGACAACCAAAAAGAAAGCAAGGATATTTTGACGAGAAAGGTGGTGAACTGAATGTTAATCCTAAAAAACCTTATGAGGTAAGTCGGATATTTGTATAATTTTTTATGTTAGGATTTTGGTTATGCATGCTTCGAGGTTTTTTCCTTTTGTTAATGTTGTATGGTTGCATTAATACTAATAAGGGTCCCATTTAGGTCACGATAATTAAAGAAAGTTTCAAGATTATTATAGATCATGTGGATGTTTTACTATTATTTTTACATTTAACTTGTTTATGATATCTCAAATATTTGGCAATTCATCAACATCTGGGTTTTACGTGAATATTTAGAGTATGATATGAAGATTCCAAAACCTCCAATAGATATTGATTTTGAATGGGTTGTGGATGATTTTGTATTCATGTGTTTCTTTGTTGGCAATGATTTCCTTCCACACATGCCTACATTGTAATTTCGTGAGGTTTGTATGTAGAGATGTTACACCTCCTATATTCTATTTGAATTCCTTAAATAGTCGCTGAATAAATATTATCTAAATTTACATTCTGTTCTGAAATTCATTTCAGTTGAAACGCTTGGAATATTTTTATGTCCAAGCCGATTGTTGTTCTAACTTCTAAGCATGATTATCTCTAGTGTGTAGATAGTTTATTATAGATCTGTTTTTACAGCATTCTTTGTTTTGGTTCTATGACAATATTCTCGAGGAAGATAATTTGTTGGTTTCTATTTTCTATTTTACAGGGTTCAATTAATTTGCTCATGGCTGTATACAATAAAGAATTCAGTGAAATGGGTGGCTATTTGACAAATGCAGGCAAGGTATTATGACGTTGATTGCATTTATTATATAATTTTTGTTGGCAAATATTATGTTGACCAAAGGACTTCACTATATGTTACTAGATATTGTTATATTTTCACTTTGGTCTTCTAAATCTTACCATCTAAAGTTGTGTGGCCTTTGAAATTTTAATTATCACTTGAATCGCAAGATCTCATGTCCCCAAATTGATGGAAATGATACCGAGTTCATCTTGACCAGCTTTATCCAATTGCTAGCATTAAAGCTGCATAATGTTTTCTCTTTCTAAAATGTCAAATGCACATGGATTTTTATAAAGGCTATAGGACATCTCCTGTGTCTAAAATTATTGAACATCGAATGAAAGGGTGTTAACTAGTTTGGATATAGCTAGCATTTCCAGCTAAGCCGATATCACACTAAAATGTGGAACATTTTATCATGCAGGTAATATTGGACAAGGTGGAGCATTTTATTCAGGCTGTTGGAACATAAGAGGAGAGGATTTTACAAAAGCGAGGTCATACTCATGAGGTACACATTTAGTTTATATGAAATTATGAAAACCTTTGTCAGTTGTACGTATTTGGGCCTTATTTTGAAAAAAAACAAGCTATACATTTTTTAACTATTCATTAACCCCCACTGAGGATAGAACCCTTCCATTGGGCCAACCTATGAGCTTAAGAACGTTTTGAATAGGAACTTTATGCCATATGAAAAATGGAAAATGGGTCAGTAGCTATTTTTGTAGAGCATTTTATTAGGAAATACATTAATCCAAGGGAAATACTTTGTTAAAACTATGGAAATATTAGGACATACATGTATTTTACATGCTCACACATATTTTACATGTATTTTTATATATGCATATCCAACCATATTGTATCCAGTTTGTTCTCATATCTGTACATATATCTATCTATATCCTGGTAACTTTAGCTTCTCACTGATAACTAGATGAATTATCATAGTTGACTTTTGTTAAGTATTTGATTACTAGCAATATATTAGGTGAAACTAACCTAAGATTCTTGTTGGTTTTTCCTAAACTTTACGCTCGTTTCCTTTATATCCAAATGAGGGCATAAAATATGCTCTATAGGATGAAATGATTGTTGCTGCATTTGTTTTATGGGAATGACTCATCTCCGGAAGGATACAACCTAGAAAAGTTTCAAGAAAATGGCGAGAAATGGACGCCAACAAAGGATTCCTAGGGAGTTCTTGGAATGGTTAGTATTTTAGAAATGGTACTAGTCATTTCTCTAAACTTTCTTTTCGGTCCCTTTGATCCCTTCATCATAATGAGTACCATTATCCACTCGGTGTAGTTAAGCCACATTACTCTTTTGTACTCACCATTTTTTATGTTTAGGAAGATATTGTAGATTCTCAGTGTATGCTGTTTCCACTAAAAATTCCTTCCATAATACCTTCAACCCCCAGCCGCCAACATATTTAGTGAGTGGTCTATTCCTGCTGCACCTTACAAATATTTAAATACATTGGAATTAAGTTTCCTTATAGAACTCATGCTATTTCCCAGATGCATTTCTGTAGTTAATTCTCAATTCTCATGCTTTTAAATGCTTGAATCGACAATTCACAATTCATTGCAATGATATAAAGTCTATTTCAAGGCACACTCTCTTTGTTTTCACTCTTGTTTCCCCACTCTTTTAAAACTAATCTTATGTAGGTAACTATGTTGGTACATAAGTTATAACTTATATTGTGTGTAATCACATGTAACTAGGACCAATTGTAGAATTGTCTGTCTACTAGAATAAGGTGCAAGATATTACATGTTTGTAACCAGGTTGTCATAATTTGGCTTCTAGCTAGACTAGTGGAACATTGCTTTTTTCTCTGGTCATGTGCATGCACTAATGTCTATAGCTAATCACATGCCTTGTTAGGTCATGATATAACCAAAATGCCCAAGCTACACAATTTTAGGTAACCAAATTGGTACTATCACATTGTCATATTCTGATACATGCAACACTGTTGATGTTGATGAGTGTCCTTTCTAGTATTACAAAATCCTCTTTCTATGTTACCTTGTTTGACCATTAGATACTCAAAGTTGTGTATTGATCCTTTTTACCATTATAGAGGACTCTGTAAGTTAGGTTCTCAAATTCTTAATGGGTTCTAGCTCAATGGAAGAGCACCTCCCTTACAAGAAGGAGGTTGGTGGTTCGATTCCTCCATGCCCGAATGATATTATAATATCGGTTAAATACTGAAAACGACTAAATTAGTGACCAATACATGAGAGATGTGAAACTAGGCATTAAAAAGGATGCAACACATGGCACTAATGATGAAGCCAAACATGGTGTTGATATGGTAGAAAAATAAGACGTTACTTTGGATGCAAAACATGGCGCTACATAGGAAGAAAAATATGGTGCAACAATAGAAGAAATATTTGGATTCATTTTGGTAGCAAAACTTGATGCAAAAAAGGAATAAAAAATTGGTGCAAATTTGGAAGCAAAAATTGGCACATATTTGGAAGTAAAACATGGTGCAAAATGGGATGCTAAAGTGGTAGCAAAAATGGATGCTAACATGGTGCTATTAAGGATCCGAAATGTGGCGCTAGTGGGGGTGTCATTTAAGAAGCAAAAGCATACACTCGCTAGGAAGCAAAGAAGGACATTATTTAGGAAGCAAACCTCGACATTGTTTAAGAAGCAATGTTGGGAGCTATTCTCGAAGCAAACCTTGGCGTTGTTTAGGAAGCAAAGTTGAACGCTATTCTAGAACCAAAAAAAGAGATGCTATTTTGGACGTCATAAATGATGCTATTTAGGAAGCAAAAAAGATGTTTTTTGGGATGCTTTAAGTTTTTTCCATGATGCATCCCATTTAGCGTCTAGTTTGACCACTCAATGTAGAAAAAATTACACTAAAAAGGGATGCTAAATGGGATGCTAATTCTAGGATTTGTTGTAGTGATAGGTCACCCCATCCCACTAAGGACCCCCCACTCCTCTCTACCTTTGTCCCTCTCTCTCTCACACACACCCACACATCCCTATGTCTTTCCTTACCACTAACACACCCTAACCTATAACCTACAACACCTAGACATTCCTAAACACATCCACAGGTCTCCCCTTATGACTAACACCCCCTCCCTTATATCACTCCCCAACCAATTCAACAACCTCTAACACCCACCCCCCTACTATATCTCCTCTACAACACCTAGACACCCCCACATTAATCTAACCCCCCGCCCCCCATTCCTAAAATTTTAACACACATTTTACTCTCTCCCTCTCACACACACATCCACAGGTCACTCCATTCCACTAAGGACCTCCCCATCCACTCTATCTTTGTCTCTTTCTCTCTCTCTCACACACACACATCCCTATGTCTCCCATTACCACTAAGGACCCCCCCAATTTTGCACATTTTATTAAAGCAAAATAGGAGCGCATTTTATGAAACAAAACAAGCGCGCGTTTTATTGAAGCAAAATGGGAGTGCATTTTATTGAAGCAAAATGGGAGCATGTTTTATTGAAGAAAAATAGGAGCATGTTTTATTGAGGAAAAAATGGAGCACATTTTTGCAAGGTAAAATAGGTGCACATTTTTTTTACTATCCTAATTGGCATGCATGTTGGTAGCCTTGGGACTAGGCTTGGTAGGGTCGGGATTGCTTGGGATGATTTCTATGTTATGGATCAAGAGTGATTGACTTCATTCTACCATTGCATCTAAAAGGTCCCTCAACTTTGTGCACTCACCCGTGTGTGTGTGTGTGTGTGTGTGTGTGTGAGAGAGAGAGAGAGAGAGAGAGAGAGAGAGAGAGAGAGAGAGAGAGAGAGAGAGAGAGAGAGGAGGGTTAATGAGAGATATAGAGAGTGGAAGGGGGGTAGAGCACGGTCATTTGGCCCTTAGGCTATAAATGAGATAGAATGATGTGTTCTATGTGTGTGTGAGAGAGAGAAAGAATAAAAATGGAGAGTGGGGGGGTAGAGCAAGATCATTAGGTCCTTAGATGACAAACACCACTTCTAGGGCTTAATCACCATGAGAAACCGCTCTAATGTGTAAGACATCATGATATTGTTGAATGTTCTAATGTGTATGAGCCTTCAACAAGTCCTTGAACCAACACATGAGCCCCTTGTACGAGTTCTCTATAGGTATTTAAATGGGATATGGGTTTCATGAGTAGGTTTTTATGAACTACAGAGATAAAAGGTTTACAAAATAATGATAGAGAATGAAATGGTAGAGGATGGTCATCATCATCATAGTCATCATCATCATTCTCATCATCATCATCATCATTGTTCATCATCGACGTAATGGACATCATCATCATGGCCATCATCCTCATCATCATAATCTCCATTGTCATCATCATCATCATCATCATCCTCATCATGATCATTGTCATCATCATCATCATCATCATCATCATCATCATCATCATAGTCATCATCATCATCATCGTCGTCGTCATTCTCATAATCAACATCATCATCATCATCATCATCCTCATTGTCATCATGGTCATCATCATCATCATATTCATCATCGTAATCGTCATCATCCTCATAGTCATCGTCATCATAGTCATAGTCATTGTGATCATCATCATCATCATCACCATCATTGTTCATCATCATCGTCATCATCATCATCATCATCATCACCATCATTGTTCATCATCATCATCATTATCATCATCATCCTCATCATCATCATCATAGTCATCATCCTCATCATCATCATTGTCGTCATCTTCATCATCCTCATCCTCATCCTCATCATCATAATCATCATCATCATCATCATTGTTCATCATCATCATCATGGTCATGGTCATCGTCATCGTCGTCGTCATTGTCATCATCATCCTACTCCTCCTCCTACTCCTCCTCCTCATCATCATCCTCATTGTCACCATCATCATTATCCTCATCCTTGTCATCATCATCATCAACATCATTGTTCACCATCATCGCCATGGTCATCATCATCATCATCAGCACCATCATAGTGATCATCATAGTCATAATCATAATCATCGTCATCATAGCCATAGTAATTGTGATTATCATCACATTCATAATCATAATCATCATCATCATCATCATCACAGTCATCATCATAACCATCATCACCATCATCATCATCCTCATCATCATCCTCATCATCATAATCATCATAATCATCATAGTCATAGTCATCATGATCATCATCCGCATCGTCATCATCACCATCATCATCATCATCATCATCCTCATCTTCATCACCATCATTGTTCATCGTCATCGTCATCATCGTCATCGTCATCATCATCATCATCATAGTCATCATCTTCATCATCATCATCATCATCATCATCATCATTGTTCATCATCATCGTCATCGTCATCATCATTGTCATCATCATCATCATCATCATCATCATAATCATCATTATCATAGTCATAGTCATTGTGATCATCATCATCATCATCATCATCGTCATCGTCATCGTCATCATCCCCATCCTCATCCTCATCATCATCATCATCACCATCATTGTTCATCATCATATTCGTCATCATCATTGTCATCATCATCATTGTCCTCATCATCATCATCATAGTTATCATCCTCATCATCATCATCCTCATCATCGTCATCGTCGTCATCATCATCATCAGCATTGTTCATCATCGTCGTCATGGTCATCATCATCGTCATGGTCGTCATCATCATCATCATCATTTCGTGGTCATCATCGTAATCATCATCATCATCATCATCGTCATCATCATCGTTGTCCTCATTGTCATCATCATCCTCATCCTCATCCTCATCATTATTGGCATCGTCACTACCACCACCACCACCATCATCATCATCATCATCATAGTCATCATCCTCATCCTCATCATCCTCGTCATTCTCATCATCATCATCATGGTCATCATTGTCATCATCATCATCGTCATCGTCATCATCACCATCATCATCATCATCATTGTCGTCATCGTCGTTGTCAACATCATCATCGTCGTCGTCGTCATCATCATCATCATCATCATTACAATTAGGAAGAGGGGGGGTTGAGATGCTTGAAAATGAAATCAAAGCAAAGTTTCAAATACTAAACAGATGCTCGCACGTGTGTTTAACGCGTACGCACTTAGAAGTGTGATTGCACTTTTAGTGTGTACGTGTTACTTTTTAAACTACGTGCATGTGTTTTTTTTGTGCGTACGTGCTGCTTTAAATTTTGAGTTTTGGTGGGCACATTTTTTCCAACCTACTTGGTCGATGACTTGGCTGCATCGGTTTTAGGTTCGGGTTGCCAAACCAAGTGGTTTGGATTGCCTTATGACATAAACATTAGAGGAAATTTGGGGTCTAAAATTTCCCTTATAAGAAAACGTGCCAACAATAAGTTCTTCTGAGTTGGAATTCAAGAACCAATAGAATTCCAATAAAATGAGTCAACCATAATGGTTGAATTGACATATTTGTCATAAAAAAAAGTACTTTTTTTGTTCATATTTTCGACATATCTCCCTGTGTTTTTACTCAAATTTCAATCAGGAGAGCTTGTTGGAAGAGGAATTTCATTCCACATCCAACGAGAACCCACATTGCATACTTTTGACAGACCTTGCTACCCCAAAACAAGAAATACCTAAAAAAACATGATGATGACATCATCATCACATTTTGTCAAGTATTTCTTTTTTTTGGGGTAGTGGGGTCTGTCAAAAGTATGCAATGTGGGTACTCGTTGGATGTGGAATCAAATTCCACATTCAACTAGCTCTTTTGATCGAAATTTGAGTAAAAACACAGGGAGATATGTCGAAAATACGAACACAAACAGTAGTTTTTTTCTTTTTTCCTCCAAAACTAATAAATATTGTTTTATTATTTTCCTTAGGAGGCCCATTTTAGACCTCAAAATTCCTCTAATCACATGTTTTCCACCACTTCTCCTATTTTTTGCATGATTTTGCAGATGCCACTCTTGTCCACTGCTAATGAAAATTCACACACTATTGTAACTCTGTCTGTAGATACTAAATATGTATTTTTTATTTAAATCTATTATCCTTTTCTATTTTTTAATTAATTTTAAATCGACTAACATCAATCTAATACAAAAGGTAGGCTATTTTCTTCAGCTATAATTTTTTACTGGCTCACCTATTTAGAAAACAGAAAAGAACCCGCACAAGAAGTCACAAAGACCTACATCCTAAAAAAAAATTGGGGTGAAAACTCGAAGTTGGGTAACACTTCCATGAGAATCAGGCGCCCAAACAATATAGAGGGCGTTATTCAGCCGAATAACTATATTTATTTGACCGAATAATGGAGTTATTCGACCGAATAATTATAGTTATTCGGCCGAATAACGAATCATTTATTCAGTCGAATAAGCTTTAACGGTAACCATTTAATTTGATGGAATGGATTGCTGGACGATAATTTTTACCGGCATGTCAATAATTACTCGGCCAAACAATTATTCGGCCGAATAATTGTTTGGTCGTATAATTGTTAGTCCGAATAATTTTTTACCATATAAGGTCAGCTATGGCCTCATTTTCATTGTTTTCGCCTGCAACGATTTGTCGTCGTCCTGATCCTCCTGCCACCCATATCACCGCCTGATTGGTTAGTCGTTGATTGTCATCCCCACATCATCCCCCTCCACATCACCCAGTCGTCTGACATGTACATCCGCCATCCTATCACCCCTCTACCTGTCTGGTTTTCTCTCAGTGTGGAGATCTATTCGTCGAGGTCGATCGTGGAGTTCTGTTCGATGTGGAGGTCTGTTTGTGGAGGTGTACATGGTCTTTTCATGGTGTGGTGTTGCTGTGCTGCCCCTTGACTATGAGGTAAAAATTTGTGTTTATAGTAATTAAATGAAAGTCATAGTTTCATTTGTAATATGAGAACAACTAGTCATAGTTCCATTTTCAATCTGGTAGACATTGAACTCTTTCCATTTGGACAGAGTTGAACAGCTCTGTCCAAATGGACAGAGCTGAACAAATCTGTCCATTTGGACATAGCTGATTGCAAAAAAAAATTAAAAGAACATATGAAGAACTATTTATATAAGATCTTAGATTTTGAATTTTGCTTTAAGTGTAATACTTTCTTTAAATGATTTTAATTAAACAAAATTTAACATAGAACTTGAAATCTCTTAATGTTTTTTCTTTTTCTATATTTTTTAATTAGCGTACTCTTATTCTCTATGTACATGAAATTTTATAGAATATTTAGACAGCTCTGTCCAAAAAAATCCATAACTTTTTAATTAGTTTATTCTTATTATCTATGCACATGAAATTTTATAGAATATTTAGATAGCTCTATCCAAAAAAATCCACGGTTGTGTAGGATTAAATAACTCCACCAGAGAAAAGATCCATGGTTGGGGTGTTTATAGGAACTTGGGATATACAGATGGGATGGAATGGATGTCATGGAAACTAAGGGAACTAGGGAGTTAATGGATCGCAGAGCAGGGGGTGCTTCTACATAGGGTAAGGTATCTGTGGAAGGGAAGTAACTTCATATAAATATATACTTTGGGGGGGTTTGGTGGGTTATGCAATTATTAATTCATGGCACCATTAATGCAGATGCAATATGTAGCATCTTTAAATGACATTTAAGACTCCACAGGTTGCAGCTCTATCCGAATGGACAGAGCTAATCTGCTCTGTCCATTTCGACAGAGTTGATGAACTCTGTCCAAATGGACAGAGTTGATCAACTCCCTAAGTAAACAATTTATTTCTGTATGTTTTTTCATTGGTAAGGGATAGGATTTCAAAACCTTTTCATTTCACGTGTTGCCTGAGTTACAACTTCATCTATAGTGTAATAACTATATAGTTTTTTCCATAATCTCTACTACATGCCTTAGTCCATACAACTACTAGCTGAACTATAAGTCCCATGGAACTTTATGAATATTTTAGTCCATGATGCATTGCATTAAGTTCCATTTCCATTTCATGCTTTTCCGAAACATAGAGAGAAAATGTTAGATAGAGAAAGGCAAGTTTAAAGAAAGAATTGCTTTATCTTCTTGTGGGGATGGAGACCAAAACAACTAGAAGTGTAACATAAAACAATAGCGATAGGTTGGACTAATGGGGGGGAATCCATAGGTGTATGTAGTCAGTCCCTAGACACTCACCTTATTCCAAGTTGAAATCTATATGTCATTTGCATTTGATGTGATAAATCCATGAAATCACAATAGATGATTGATAGCAGTCAGTATCAAAACTGAACATGAGTGCGGAAGAAGAAATAGAAGCTCTATCTATATTTAATAGTGATGCTCTCACTAACAACTTTATAATGACTAGGTAGCTAGCAGCCAACAGTAGTGTCTGTCTTTAGAGTAGGTAAGTACTTGCACTTGCCTTAGACTATATTTTATACTTAGCAAAACATAGTATATGTAGAGTTCATCAACTCTTTCCCTGATAACTTTACTTAGCAAAACATATTTTAGTAGAAACAAAAAAATATTATTACACATAAAACATCAAATTTTCTGATTACTGATTTGTTTGATCTTATGTGTTTCTAATCTAAATCATAAAAGAAACATATAACTTGTATAATGCTTATTAGTTATCAGTTTATATTTACTATTATATTAGGATATTGTGCATTTGTTTGAACTTTAATCTTAGTTCATAGGTATTATAAGGAAAATATTGGTTCATCAACTCTGTCCATGGATAGAGTTCATGAATGAATACTCTATCTATGGACAGAGTTCATGAATTAATACTCTGTCCATGGAAAGAGTCGATGAACTCTATCCACATGGAGTGATGAACATAACTCTGTCCATGTGGACAGATTTGAGGAACTCTATCCATGCAGAGTTCATCAACTCTGACATAGATCAGTTTACTTAGCATAAGGGTTTTTTATGATTTTATGGAATAATGAAAATTTTTGTAGTTGACATAAATAAATGTAGCTTTAATTTAATATTTCATGATATTGTTTCCATTAATTTTAAAAATCTAAAATACATAAAAAACACAGAGATTGCTATGTTAATTTCTCATACATCAACAATATTATAGCTATTTTCATTTTAAGAACTATTAGATAATATTAGGGACATCTAGGTCATAAAAACTTAGTTTTTATAGGAGCTAGTTCTTTGAAGTTGAGGAATTAACATGTAGAATTTGAATATGTTATGAGTTGATATATTGGATAATGTTGAGGACATATAGGTCTTTATTAAAAACTTAGTTTTTTAGTGGCTAGGTCTTTGAAGATGAGGAATTAACATGTAGAATTTGAATATGATATGAGTTGATTTGTGTAATATTGTAGATATCATATCAAATGGAAACAGATAATTAATTAGTTTTAATCATTTAAATAACTATTAGATAATATTAGTGATATCTAGGTCCTTATTGAAATCTTAGTTTTTATAGTTGCTAGGTCTTTGAAGTTTATTAATTAAGATGTAGAAGGTTAGGCCCTTAGTGATTGAGTCATTATGGCTCTCGAACTTTAGGCCTGGATATTTAGGCCTAACACACTATCTCCTTACATTTTCCACCTCTCGACTTCCAAAATTATTTAATCGATCAGCATGTTTGGCTTGAAATTACTCTACGTTTCAACCTTTGGCCTCTGAACCAAAACAAGTTTATGGCATGTGGCGGGTCAAAAAATTATATAACGTGTGTAGTAACCATCATATACCATTGTATTTAGTGGATTTAGGGATCTTCCTTATCACGAAGAAGCCTCACTGTCTTTATATATGTTATTTCTCCATACAACCTTTATTTTTCTATTTATATTTCATTGAAATCCTAGTTTTAATAGTAGCTAGGTCTTTGAAGTTGATTAATTAACATGTAGAAATTGATATTTGTGTAAACTTGTAGATATCATATCAACGAAAAGAGAGCAACCTTTGAGACAGAAGTGTAGGAGGTCATTACATTCTTCATGAGTTGGTGTCCGAAATGAAAATCGAAGATTACCGACTTCACCTCAGGACTCAAGCTTATTGTATAGTTCACATTCATCTGATCATCAGCATGGCGATAGTAGTAGAGATGTTTCCCCCTTATCATCTATGGGTGAACATGGATCTTGAGCTTCTGTATGGGAGACAAGTGTGGAAGCATAGCAAGGTTCACAAGAGGCTCGTCATCCTACACAAGGTGGCGAAGGTTGAGCAAGGATGAAATATGTCCAGCTAGCTGAGGGTTATACGCCCATTATGACCTATCCATTATATTTACCAGAGGAGATTCCATGGGAAAGTGGTCTTCAACAAATGACCCTTGAAAGTTGTAGGGCTCACTATGACAAGCTGCAACACAATCTTTCTAGTTTGGATCTCTCTCCAGAGAACAAACAAAATATAGAGATGGTTTTGCAATCTTTATAAAAATTCATTGAGGCATATGAGAATCTTGGACCAACAACAGTTGGTTTTGTTGCCTTGATGGAAAGAAGAAAGGCACAAGTGATGGGTCCATACAAGTGGGTTGTTGTAAAGGAGAGGGTGACTAGAGAACAGGCCAACTCAATGTTCAACTTCAAAGAGGGTCTAAAGCGGAAAGCATTGAAAGTGCAATATTTTAAGCAACTTGAACTTGCACATTTTTTATATGATCGGTTTCATGGAGCCTATGGTCAGTTTCCATGGAATGATGAGGTTCCTAATTATTTTTCTAGGTTTTTTTATGGTGAATTTTTTTTAGGAATGAAGCTAGACTATACTGATATTCATTCCAAGTTTTACGGAGTTGGAAAGGGGAGAATATGCAATCAAAAAGGTTCCCTTAGAGATCCCAACACTCTTCGACCTCCACCTCCGATATCTCATCCACCTAGGCTTGTGACTTATAAATCGAAGATGGGGCCCACATCACAAGTTGGGACAACTGCAAGGCATAATGTTGCTGAAGGTTTGACTTCAGCATTTGTAGGAGTTGATGTTGGATTGATTCAAGAGAGGGCTCGAGTCACTATTCGGAAAAAATTTGTTTACAAAGCAAATGATGAGTTAGATTGTATGGGCATTGAAGATCGAAAGGCCTATGCCAAGCTTTGTTGTAATATAGCTTCGGATAGAATATCTAATGACACGTCAAGTATAGGAGAGGTTTGTGTACTTTCAATCTATTAATTTTATTTATTTATTTTGAATTAAATTTTTTGTTACATTATATCTATGTATGATAAATTATTTTTTGATGTATAGTAATAAATACGTTACATAAATCTTTATTGTTTTCAGTTTTCTCGATTGTTAAATGAACATAATTTTAGAGTCTCCACTAGTTAAAATACTTTGAAATGTAGAAGAGCATATTGGAGAGGTATATTTAAATTTTACACATTTATATTTATGTTTGAAAGATATTTTTGTGTTTTTAATTTTAACTATGTATCTTATTGTTAATTTGACTTATGTATGAAGGTTTCATTAGATTCGAACTTTTTAGATGATTTTTCATCTATTGTGAGCTAATGTTTTATTTTTTTGTTTTTTAAGTTAATTGCTAAGCTTAATATTTTTTGCTTTTACTATGATTTATTTATTAACAAAATTTAAATTTTAAGGGAAGATAACATATTGAAATTGGAGGTGAAGATATAGGTTCTTTGATGGATGTGCATATTGGCACCGAGGTAATTTTGTTCATAATTGAATTGTTCTCTGACATATATGTTTAAATAGTTTAAATAATGTTTGACATTTGTAAATTGCTTTTATATATGTTGAAGCTTGGGTCTCTTCGATCTTTTCGAGGCAAATGACAGACTCCATTGGATGATAGTGTTGGAATTGTAAGTTTAATATTTTATTTTTTTGAATTTAGTTTAAAATAGACTAAATAATTTGTAAGATTTATAAATTGTTTTTATATATGTTATAGTTTGGGTTTACTCCACCTTTTAGAGGCAAAGAGAAGACTCCACTGGATGATATATAATTGGAGGTAATTTTGTTAATAATTGAATTGTTGTTCGATATATTCAATTTAACGTTTTAATGTTTTGATTTTGGTTTAAAGTTCTTTAAATAGTTTATGATATTCATAATCTATTTTTATACATGTTGCAGATTGTTACGAGTCCAACGGAAGACCCTAGTCGAGGATAGTCGTAGACTTCCATTTACAGAATTATTTATATTGTTCTTTTATGTATGTATATATTTATATTGTAGTTGATTTGGACATTGATAAGCTTAATTTTTGGATTATATACATATACATTGAACTCTCATGTACATAATTTTTGGATTATATACATGTACATTGAACTCACATGTACATGATTGTTTTTTAGGATTATATACATGTACATTGAACTCACATGTTCATGATTGCTTTTTTGGATTATATAAATGTGCATTGACCTTAGATATTATGTTTTGGATTATATACATGTATATGTAAAGGTTAGGAATGTTAGGAAGTTTTTATAGGTGCAAATATATGAATATATGTAAATTATTAAATTTATGTATGTTTCTTATTGAGAAGTTGAGAGTGATAGAAATGTTATGAAGTTTTGATAGGTGCAATCTAATGTTAAGAATATTATATGGGGAATGAATATGTGAATGATAATGTTAGGAATGTTAGGAAGTTAATGTTAGAAATGTTAGGAAGTTTTGATAGGTGCAAATATATGAATGTTTGGAATAAATGTTAAGAATGAATGGGGGAATGTTAGGAGTGAATGTAGGAATAGAGGAATGCTAGGAGTGAATATTTTGATAGATGCAATCTAATGTTAAGAATGAATATATGTGAATGTATGAATGAATGTAAGAATGAATATATGGAGAATGTTAATGTTAGAAGTGAATGTGGGAATGGGGGAATGTTATGCATGAATGTTTTGAAAGGTGCAATGTTAGGAGTGAATGTGGGAATAGAGGAATCTTAGGAGTGAATGTTTTGATAGGTGCAATGTTAGAAGTGAATGTGGAAATAGGAGAATGTTAGGAATGAATGCTTTGATAGGTGCAATCTAATGTTAAGAATGAATATAGGGGAATGTTAATGTTAGGAATGAATATATGGGGAATTTCAATGTTAGGAGTGAATGTGGGAATGCAGGAATTTTAGGAGAGAATGTTTTGATAGGTGTGATGTTAGGAGTGAATGCTAGGAGTGAATGTGGAAATGTTAGGAGTGAATATTTTGATAGGTGTAAATATATAAATGAATATTAGGAAATGTTTGAAATGTTAGGAATTTTTGATAGGTGCAAATATATGAATGTTATGAAAGGTTAGGAATGTTAGAGAGTTTTTATAGGTGCAAAATATATGAAAGTATGTATTATTAAGTTTATGTATGATTGTAGATGTAAAATATTTTCAGTGTTGAGAAGTTGAGAATGTTAGGAATGTTAGAAAGTTTTGATAGAAATATTTTTTTATTACTAAGGTAAAATTAGGGTGAGTGCCTCAAGTTGGCGGACCTTTTCGATGCAACTAGATTTTTAGAAAACTGGTCATGTTTATGCCATAAATTTTTCTTTTCTCAACCATTTCATAAAAAAATATATGCGGCACTACTAGACACTGACCTCTACACACTCTAAAAATTCCAATCCATCATCATTACATTAAGTCCTTGAAAAGTTGCACAAAGGCATTTATTCCAGTTTCTAGAGAAACTCATGTTTACCCACTCGTTATAGTATGCTACCAAGAATCATTTTTGACGAAATATTAAACATAAATGAAATTTTTTATGCATATTCTAAATATGTAATTTTTATTTCAAAATATTATATTTTCTATTTTTTTTCAATTTCTTTTGTGCTCTAACTCTTTGACTCAAGAAACACATTATTATTGTTTTTTCCATAACTTTTTCAACTCTTGATAGTTTAAAAAATAAATTGTATGGTGCACTAGAATACAATGATCTATACATTATATAAAAAACCCATTTCATGATTATTGCAGTAAGACATTCCAAGGATGCACCCACAAAAGACGTACCATTTTCGAGGAACGATCACTCAGATAATTATTAAAAAAATATAAAATTACTAATTTTATTTTTGAAAAATAGTGTTGCACTAGTGCAATATGTTATCTACATGCATGCAATTATTTGTAGCCTGGAACCATCATTTAGGCCCTCAAAGGCTGCACCCACAAAAACATATGCCTTATCTTTTGCCTGAAAAATAAAAAGTGGTTGTTAGAAAAAAATGAAACTTTACATAGGTATGGAAATTTTTATTACATTAAACTTATATATTAAAAAATGTGATTCAATTTCCTAGATTTCATATTTGTTACTCAAAGCTAGATATTTTATGTAAGTATCTCAAAAAATCCAAGTAAGTTGAGGGATTCCTGGCTTTTCACTTTTCCATTGCATCTAGAGCGCCCAAAGTGATGCTCATTAGCTTGCACTCACCCATTAGCAACTTGATTCTGAATTTTAATATTTTTTATACTCAGGTAACATTATCAATTTAATTATTATATTTATTTTATGTTCCTTACAAGAAAAGAAAAGGAACACTACAAAGTTGTAGTAGTGAGGAAACTACAAATAGCATTCCCATATAACCCCCCAGGATTTAAAGAAAGGTGATGAAATGAATAGAGAAAAACAAAAAGAAAGACTTGTAGAGTTATAGGTAGAATTCAAAAAGTTAAGGCCCTCCATGTTTGATGGAGAATTTGAGGAAGTGATAGAATCTTGGTTGTTAAATATGCTCTGTGGTGAAAGGAAGCTTAGAGTGTCAGTAACATACATAGTAAAGAGTTGAGTTGAAATTATTTTTAAAAACTATTGGAAAAATGAATATGTCACAACGATATTATGATGAGAAAGCCCAATAATTCAATGATTTGAGACTAGGATTATTAATAACGGAAGAATTTGTAACTGAGTTTGTAACTTTACAACGCTATGTACCATACCTAAGAGTTGAAAAAGCTAATGTATACAGTTTTATCAGTTGTTTACCCCCAGTGTATAAGGAAAAGATTGTGTTTGAAATTCCTAAACAATGGATGAAGCAATTAGAAAGGCCTAGTTGTGCTACCATTTGTTTAAACAAATATCCAAATTGAGTACAAGTTGAAAAAATAAAAATAAAATTGAAAAGATCGATCAACGTAGGAAAGGATTTAAACCCTCACCTTTTCGAAAAGAAACAAGACGTCATATTGATAAAAATTACAACAGGTAAGGTTCAACCAATAGAAATGGGGTAAAGAGTATCGAAACTTCCAGTGGAGGATGGAATAGTAACCTGTAAGCATGTTGAAGGAAGCTTCTACCATGAATGACATAGCCATGAATATCCCTATAGTTAATGTTTCTTTGGAATATCGACAGGCAGACCATCAATCCACCATGTTGGAAGTATAAGGTAAAGTTTTGAACATACATGTTTCTATACTTATCGATTCAGGATCTAGTTTGAGTTACATTGCACCAAAAGTAGTTGAAAAGTATAAACTTAGTAAGGAAAAACAAAAAAATGCATGGTTTGTATAGCTGAAAACAAAGGTAAAAATGAAAGTTACGGAGATAGTTAAAGATTTGTTGTTAGGTTTTAATGATTTGGATACCTCAGTTAATTTAAATATACTTCCCCTAGGATCCTAAGACATTTTGATAGGTATGGATTGGCTAGAATCTCATAAAGTTGTTATTGACTATTTGCATAAAAATTTTAGTAGTGTGGATGAAGGGGATAAGGATCATACAATGAAGGAAATTTATAGACCTTTATCTACACGGCAAATTTCAGCACTACAATGTAAAAAGTGTATTAGGAAAGGGTGTCAACTTTATGCAATCAAAATTAAATAATTTGAGCCCGAAAAATAAAAAATGGAATTGGAACATTTTCCTATTTTAAAGGAATTTGAAGTTGTATTTTGTGATAAGATATCAGTATTACCACCTAAACAATATTTAGATTTTACCATAGATCTAATGTCATTTTCAACACTAGTATCATGAGCTCCATATCATATGAGTATCCCAGAATTAACGAAATGAAGAATACAATTACAGGAGTTACTAGACAAAAGATATATTTAACCTAGTGTATCTCCTTGAAGAGTACCTATATTTTTCATGGGTATGCTAGTAATATGATAAATTGTAATGTATTATTATTGTTTATTGTCGTGCATGGATAACTTATAGTTGGCGAATGGATAACCAACCATTGATGGAATATAACTAGAAGAACGTGAGCTAAAATAATTTTCGGCTGATGAATTTTTGTTTTGCGTTTGCGTTGTAAATAAGGGTCCTGTAACGGAAAAAATTGTTCATCCGAATAACTGCTCGGCCAAATAACCTCTGAGTCCTGAAACTTGCAAAATTTTCAGGTTTCTCCATTTTCGAAAGGTAAAATGGATGTCTTACACTACAAATCGACTATCGGGCTTGATACCATTAGTTTCATCATTGAATCTACTTTCTGTAGGTATAGATTTTGTTGGGTATAGGTGAGATTCGATATTTCTTTTTTGTTTCTTAACATGTGTCAAGTTTTGTTTTATCTCTTTCAACATGTGGTGAAATAAAAAATATATAACTTTAAAAATACACCACCTAAAAAATTGAAACAAATATGGTGCGCTTAATTGGAGTGTCTACTTCAAAAGGGTATTCGTAGATTTTTTAATTTTATAGTCAATTGAGAGAAAAGTGGCCCAACCAAACACATGTTGAAAATCGGCAAGGTTTCCCCATTGATCAAATTCAAAAAAATATTATAATTAGTATATAGATCCGTTGGTTACAAACTTATAGTCATCACAATAGTATATTGTGTTAGATTGTCATAACATATTTTTTTTTTTGCAAAACACAAGTTTAACAATAATTTTAGGGGCACAACCAAACATGTCTATTTTTTAGTCCTTTCATTTTATAAGGACAGACTATCAAACATTTTCTGAAACGACATATCAAATCTTAATAATAAAAAAATGGAAAAAATTACGAATAGAAAGCTAACATAATTCTCTAAAAGTTTTGCTTTTACTTGAAAGTGAAATTCTAAATGAAAATATAACTTTTGTTCGCCCAAAGTTGAAAAACATGAAAAAATCAAATTTATTTCTCATAAGACCCCCGAAAATAAACACACGTCTTCATGGATTCACCCATTGTTCATTGACTATGTTAAGACCAAGATGTCATGGAACAACCCTCCACCTTGTCATTTTAGGGCGTCATGATCTTCCTTAATTTAAAAATAAATAAATAAATATGGAAAATAAACACTACACTAGACACACCTGTTATTTACAACTCTATATAATTTTTTTTCACAAAATTCCACCATTTACATACCAAACGAGTGGACCAATGCAAACATATTCATTATTTTTTGGGAAAAAATAACATACCAACCTTAAAAGAACCTCGTTTTTTGGTATTTATACTTAGTTTCCATAAATAAAAGTTTATATTCATGAAGGTAATCTGATTTTCCACATTTCTTATTCTTATGCCATATTCCAAAAAGTTGTGTAGGTACCTCTAATATTGTTTTTTGAATCATTATGTGAGATTAATGCTTGGTTACTCAATGATTGTTATTTCCAAACTGATGTTCTGATTGCAATTGCATCTTGGCAATTTATACATCTTCTTGCACTTGCAACAACAACTGCATAGTCGATAACATTACCACCTTGTGGCTCTTGATATATATTATTGTGAATGCATTATTTTGCTATTCTTAGAATTAAGAATATCACAACTTAATTTAATAATTGCTACTAATTAATTTCAATGGGGATATAACAACACATTATATAGAATGATTACATTGAGTTTGAGCATGACAAGCTTCTCTAAAAACTATACATGCATAACACATATAACAATATTTTCAACAACACCCTTTTTTTTAAATTATAACACATACAAACAAAGTACTTTTCATTAACAATTATTTAATTAAAATAATATATTTTATAAAACAATGTATATAAACTTGAAAAATGTTTTTTATAATCTAAATAAATAATATATTATATTAAATATAAAATTTTGTTTAACATAAAATTTAAAACACATATTTTTTTAAATATAATTTGTTAATGTAAATCTAAAATTTAATATCTCAAATCATATATTCAATATATATATATATTTTAGAAAAAACGTATTTAAATAATTTTAATTTTTATAGAAATTTTATTTGATATAAAAGTATTTTTTAAAATTATAATTTCTTTAAATATGCATTATAAAATTTTATATCTATTTAAATTTTTTAATTAATATTGATATCTAAATTTAACAAAATTTTAAAATAAATATATTATTTAAATGTATTGTTTTATGTTAATGTATTTTAATTTTAACATTGCATTTAAAGAAATTTAAACCACTAATATATTAATTAAATATAAAATTGTATTAATTAAATATAAAATTTTATTTATTGTCAAAATTAAAAAAAAAAATTTAATATATAAATTTTTAATGTAAATTCTAAAACTTATTATTTTAAAATATATATTTAATAAGTGTAAAATTTAGCTTTAAGAATTAAAATTATTAATATATTATGACAAATATGTCTTGAAAATAATTTTTAAAGATATAATTTTTTTAATGTAAATTTAAAAACTTATTATTTTATGTATTTAATATTATATATTTAAAATAATATACTTATTATAAAAAAAATTGAAAAGATAATTGTTTTTTAAATATAAAATATAATATTTAATATTTAGTTATTTTTTTAAAAAGTATCGTATTCAAATTTAACTAAAGTTTTATAATAAATATTAAAACTTAAATTTTTTATGGATAGTCTTGTTAAAAATTATTTTAAATATATTAATTTCTTTTAAAATTAAATTTTCACTTTTTTAAAGCCATTTATAATATTTAATATAAAATATATATTATTTTAAATACATGGTTCAATAAAATTATAGAATATTAAATAAATATTTTCTTAACAGTTTAAAATTCATATTTAAAAGGTAGAAATTATATTTTAAAAACTTTATTCTTAAATTTTAATTACAAATTAAATAAAATAAAATTTAATAATTAAAAAGTAAAGATTATATTATTAAAATTTTAGTTTTAAGCTTTTATTTTTATCTTAAATACAAATAAAATTTAATAGTTAATATTATTTTTGATACGTTATTATATAAAATTTTAAAAATAAACTTATATAAAAATATATATTTTAATAATTATTTAAAATTTTCAAGTTAAAAATAGAAATGCCATTTTTATATCTAATATTTTCAAAAAATAAATAAAAATAAAATTCCAATGACCTCTCACTTAAAACAAAACATAAATGAAAACGATTAAGTCTCTTATTGATTTAAGAGTTTGAATACCTCCTAGATTAACGGGGAACTTAAAAAAACAAAAATGAGAATCAACTTTGAAGCTTCTACACACAAACCAAGCAACCAAAAAAAAGTAACAAAAATAAAATAAAAAAGTATTGCAAATAGTTGCACGAAATTTCCATCCAGCAACAGCCGTAGAAAATCAAAAGAAAGCTTTAATGTTTTGATTTGGTTGGCCATAAATGAAAAGCGTAAGTCTCTTTTTTTGAAGAAGAAAAAACCTGTCCTTGTTATTCCAAAGAGAATCAAAGGGCATTAACATTCATCCACATCATCAGTGCACTTTAACATGGCTGCCAACCGGAATCTCAACCAGGGGAAAGGCACAACAACCAAAAATATGATCCCATCAGAAAACTGTCTCATCATAAAATGGAGACCGTCAACTCAATCACATCAACCGAGAGCCAAGAGACCCTGAACAGGGTTCTAAAGTGAACACTATGGCTATCAAAACAGCTATGAGGAAGGTGAGATAACCCTTCCGCAAGCTCAAAAAGCATCAAAGCATCAAGTGCATCAATAAGAAAGGTAAAAGGACCTTTATGCAAACTCAAAAGAGCTGAAAAAATTCTTGAGAAACCAGAAGATTCTCAATATATTCCATCATACAGCCATTACCCTGAGAAGAGAGTGCCTTTTTAGAAAGACGGTCAGCTGTCCTGTAGTGCTCTCGGTAGATGTGAGAGAAAGACAGTTCCTGGAAGCTAAAGATTAGCTTTTTTGTCTCCCTACACCAATGAACAAGTTCAGGTGGGGAGAGAGTAGTCGATCCCTTAGCCCAATTGATGATTACTTGAGAATCACCGTACACATGGGCTAGGGGATCCCATCATATGGGAGGAGAGCCAGAGGGCCCATAGACTGAGCAGCTGATTCAAGAGTTTTCATAGTCAGTAAATCGACGAGAACTTTAAAAACACAAAAATCAACACTTCCTAAGCTTCCACATGAAGAGACAAAAAATGTCAAAAAAATAAAATAAAAAAGTATTGCAAATATGTCAAACTAAAGTCGCACGAAAATTCCATCCAGCAGCAGCCGTAGAAAATAAAATTAAAAAGGCTTTAATGTTTTGACAGTGAAAATGGCACCAAAATTTGATCCAAGTTTAAGTTTAAATAGACAGTTGTGAGCTCTATGGCTTCATGGATTAAGAATCAGGTCTAGCCAGTGCGAAAATACACCACCTTGGAGTATGAACTCAATTTCCCAGAAGCAAGATTGAATACATGTTCTTTCTGGTTTATGCTGTCAGTTTCATACCAATTTCCTACCAAGTCGTTACGTGTATGTACTTCTAGTTTGTAAATTCAGGTCTATATGCAATCTATTTATATTTATTTTAATTTCTAGCAATCTTGAGATTGCCAACATAACGAAAACAGTAGTTTTTCCAGTATTTAGAAGAAGATAAATATTGGCCTGCTTTTTACATTTTTTATTGTGATATCTATGGCATATTTGCACTGGCTGGCTGTCAGGCATAGGACGAAAGGCCAAGACAATAAAAAATCCGCCAAAGAGGAAGCCAAATAAGGCTCCGGGGATTAGCTGAAGCGCCAGGGAGCAGAGAGTGCTAGAGCATTTGGTCTGAATTCAGCCGGACGCAGAGCTGTGATGCATAGATTGGTCCAGGCATAATAGACCGTACTTTGTGCGCTGAGGGCGAAGTTGAAGCCTGCCAAAATAGCATCATTCGGAGTAAAATCCTTACACATCCGCATCCTGACCTAAATTCCCTGACAAGAATTGCCCGCGATATGCAAACACGTAGCATCATTCCATTCGGTGGATAGCCGACGAATCCTAACAGTAATTATGAAACCCAACCTCACATAGAAATAAAAGCGACAGACAATGTGCTAATAAAAGCCCTTCGCCCGTATTTGTTGGTGTTAAATTAGTATTTAATTGCATAATCCAGTATACAATTAGAAACTATAAAAACTGTTTTATTCTCAAAAAACCAAATACACACTATTTACACACAATTTAGACAGTTCTAAAACGCGACACCTTTTATAATTTGAAACAAAAAAAACAAAAGTCAGAAAACTAATCTGACACGGAAACATTCAACCATCTACCCTTTGAGAAATTATAGCTTTCATTCAACATTCAGCCTTTCCAGATGAAAGAGTGAAAGACCTATGGAAAGTTTCGGTCAGTCAAATGCAAATTTTCTACGCTGCGCGGCACTAAGCAAACAATCGTAAATTGTCCAAATTTGATATTTATCGTAGATATCGAAATTTCATACCTATCTTAAAGCATTTAATTATTTAATTATTTAATTTCACCCGTTAGAGATAGATCGCCGTAGTTCGGGGAAAAAGTTCGACTTTCAACCAAAAGTCGACAAAATCGAGAGATTCAAGAAAGATTCCGAGTTGTCTTAAAAAACTAAATAACCAATCACAAATTGTCGAATTTTCATATTATTATCTCATGTATTTAACTGCTTTTCTGAATTTTGTACTACCATGAATTCGAGAGATTGATCAAGATTCTGGAATAATTGAACATTATTTCATCTCAAAAAAACTATATACTTTAGAATAAAATGTCATCCACAGGACCATATATGATGATTTTTATTAAAGGATTTAAGTGTTTGATAATTTTAGATTCTGATTTATCTTATCTTAAATATGTGAAGATCATTCATCTTAAAGAGGTATACTTTTAAATGTCATTAAACATTCATAAAAGGTATTTAAATTTTTGAGAATTTTATATAATTATTTTTGGAAAAATTGACTTATAATTTTGATAAACCATTTTAAAAAAATAATGATTTTTTCTTTAAAACAAAACATAAAATCATTTTAAAAAGACAATTGTTTTTTAATGACAAAATTTAGCCATTTGTCAGCATAGAATACATCATGGCTATGTTGTATTATGGCAATCTTTCTTATTAAACAAAATCCAAGAAATAACAATGCAAAACATTACTGTTTTAAAATTTGAAAACATACATTAAGTCCTTAAACCAAATTATTTCTACCATAGCTAATTAAAGCCTGAGTATAATAGATATAATAACAGAGTTATCATTTTCATATAATGATGAAGAGTGTCTATTAATGTACTAGTTATTCAATTAAAAAAACAATTTGTTTAAGTGTAATAGATATAAGAATAAAATTATCATTTTCATATATAATAATGAAGAGTGTCCATTAATGTACTAGTGATTCAATTAAAATACACTTTGCAAAAACCATTTTTGACACACTTAGCATGCGATCTAATTATACATTCCTTGAGAGTACGTTCATCCAATCTTTATGGAGGATCGACAAAATGATGTGGAGTTTGTTAATATCCAAAGAATATAATAAGATTGGACTAAACTAAGAAAATACTTGTATTGGATTAAACTGAGATAAATCTCAAGTTTGATAAATTTCACTTACTCTTTGATATCTTATTCAAATTTTATGTCTAGTGAAATTATATAGCTAACCATAATTACATAATTATATTAATAAGATTAATATGTTTGGAATTTCTTCAAAGTTTCTTAAAAATGGGTGCATGCTTCCCAACATTACTAATACATTTAGATTTATAATGCAATACTAATAGAAAGATTTATAATAAATTACTAATACAGAGATATATAATAAATTACTAATACAGGGCTTAATGGAAGTTTTGGACTCACGGTTCATTGAATCTTTATCAAAACAACAACTTTTGAGAACCCTCACCAATACTAGGTTGTCAAATGTGAATTTAATTGGGAAGGTCTATTTCATAGGTAATTACCAGGTTCATCTAAATTTAATTTAATAGTTGTATCACTATTGGAGGTAATCTAATTATTATCTAATAGTTTACTTAATAGTTATCCAATATAGCTAAGATTAGAGTTAAAGTTAAGTTAATCTAGAAGTTGCAGAGTTGTTGGAGTTAAGCTAGTAGTTGTATCTAATAGTTAATTTAAAAGTTAATATATCAACGATTGCACTTCATGTCAAAGTAGTGATTGGAGTTAAGTTAAGTTGTATCATCATTGGGGTTAAGCTAATAGTTGTATCTAATAATCTAATAGTTTTATTATCATGTTGAAGTTAAGCTAAAGTTGTATCATCATTAGGGTTAAGCTAATACTTGTATCTAATAATCTAATAGTTGTATTATCATGATTAGATTTTTAATTATGAGCTTGAAGTTGAAATTTATTTTTTCCAACTAGATCACTAATTGTACTTGTCACATGCTAACTAAGCTACATAGTACACTTATCTCATTCTTCTCCATAGATGAAAAGACATAGATGGTAGTCCACCAACATATATATATATATATATATATATATATATATATATATATATGTTACTAATTTTTCATCAAGAAATAAAGTTATCTNAAATCACTTTCATAGATGTAACTTTTAACTATAAAACATAACAAGTTTAATATAACCATCCATTTAACTCTATAACCAAAAACAATAAAATCTTATTAGAACTTTATAGTTTTGAGGAGTTTATTGCGGGTGTACTCAGAGAACTCTTAGAGAAAGTATGTTAATTTTATTCTTTGAACTAATTAAGACAAATAGATGATATTCATCTTGTAGATTAGGCTTAATGACATCCTTATACTATCCCAATTTTCTTTTAACCACTAAATATTTCTCGACATTTTCACTTTAAACATAGGGGTAATAATACTTTTAATGTTATTGATATTTTGCAAAATGGCATTTTCATGAATCCCCAATGGTTTAACCACACCAAGGCATCTTTATTCCATCCCTGCTTGAGACAAATATGTTTTTTTTTAGAATTCAAGGAAATTTTATGTAGTTTATTGTCTCATGTGTTGTTTATCTTGTGCGTGTACATCTGGTACCTAGTCGTAGCCACGCTCTCTATGGGGAAGAGCCCCAATTCTATAAGGAGAGTATTATAGGGCATACTGCTTTTAATTTTGAGGTAAAATAAGCTATAAAACACTTTTGGATTTGTTCAATTTTTATCCAAATTATTTGGATATGTTGCAACCCTAATATTCACATCCATAAAAGATAATGAGGGTGATGATCATTTAAAAGAGGAAGCTCTTTTTATCCCACATCACAAGAAATGTTGATTTACAATTGTTATCAAGAGAAAAGTAAGATTTCCACCCTCCATTAATCCTTTTATGAACTATATAGTTCCAAATGCGCTTGTGATGGATATCAATTTCAAGATATTTGTAAGAAATCACTTCCTAGAGGTTTCTATCTTCATACATAAAAATAGCGTAAGTGATCTTATTGGATTCTATAATCACAACTTTTGTTTTGACATGTTAAGAATGATACCCATGTATTAGAGCATAATATTGAGAATGCGTAACTACTTATAAACATCAAAGAGACATCTTTCTATACGAACAATATCAACAATATATACCTGCATGAATCTACTACCAATATCATACCAGGACAACCTGCTTCCTCTAAACAACATCCCAACTTATCAATTTACCTTCTTCCGCTAGACAACTTTCCATCTTATCAATGTAAATTTTATGCATATAAATTAATATAAATTTATAAAAGGGTGTGTGCAAGCTAATGAGGGTCTCTTTTGACGCGTTAGATGCAATAGAAAACTGAAAAAATAGGCATCCATCAACTTGCATGGATATTTTGAGACACTTACACAATGAATCTTGCGATGAGTAAAAAACAAGAAATGTAGGAAATTGAATGACATTTCCAAATATCTAATTTTTTTCTATTGAAAATTCTATTAACTATCTAAAGTTAGATATTTTTTAATGGGAACTTTTTATTTTTGGAACAAATTATAAGGAATATGTTTTTGTGGGTGCATCCTCTAAGTGACTAAATGATGCAATAAACTTACGAAAACTAGTATACACATAGAAAACATATAGTACTAGTGCATGACTATTATTCCAACAATAAAAATGATATTTTTAAATATTTTTTTAATTATCTAAGAGATGAATCCTCGAAAATGGTACTTTAATTGTGGGTGCAACGTTTGAATGTCTTAATGCAATTATTTGGAAATTGTTTTTTTATAGCATGTAGAGGTCGGTGTTCTTTACTGCACCATACATTTTTTTTAAATGGTCGAAAAACAAAAGAGATATGGGCGAAACACTAACAATGTTTTTTTTGAGTTGAGTGATGACAGAAGATAAATAAGAAAAAAATTAAAAAAATTATATATTCTTGTTAAAATTTACATATTTGGAATCTACAAAAAAAACCATATATGTTTCTAAAATATCATAAAAAATGTAGGTGTGTAGCATACTCAGACGAATAGCTAAAGATGAGCATATTGAAAATTGGGATATAATGTTGAATTGGTCATGGTTTATCATACTCCAAGGCATAGGCATGTTGAATCCGAAGCAAAGTGCGAAGCAAACACATAGGCATAAGAATTCCATGCAAGCTTGGGTGGATGCTCAGCCTTATCATTTGGAGGGAATACATTTTTTAATTTAAACAAATTGTGTGCTCGTTATAATGACCAATAACGCATACGCGTTAATAAAAACAGGAGCACGTTTTTATGAATCAGAACGTGTGCATTTTAAACTACTACAATGAGTTTGGTTTTGTAAGTTAAATACCAATACTAAAATTATTTTATGTCCCCATTCCTCTATCCCCTCTTCCCCCTAACTCTTACTAACCCCCCCTCCTCCTCTCTCTACCTCTAACC
>LPNX011108111.1:448364-463452 GCA_001517045.1 Pseudotsuga menziesii
CACATATCCTGTTGTCTCCCCTTGCCACTAAGAATCCCCTCCTCCACTTGCTCTCACTCCCAAAATCATCCAACTACACCTAACTCACACCCTCCAATAGATTACCCAACCCTCTCTATCTCTCTCTATCTCTCACACACACACACACACACACAAACACACACACACATCCCCCCCTCTCGCAACCTCTAACCCTCCCTCCTCCTCCTCTCTATCTCCCCACCTACTAACACATTGTCTCACTCTCTTTCCCCCTTTCTCCACTTACCCACAATCTCTTAACACCCCCATTGGTCTCTACCTTTAACTCCTTAACACCTTGTCTCCATATCTACCTTCAACCCCCTTCCCCCAAACCTTTAAATGTTATAATAAAAATGAAAACAATATAGATCTATATCATGTTCCCATTTTTGTTAATAAAATTGCATGCCCATTTTTTTTAATCAAATCACATGCCCATTTTTTTTAATCAAATCACGTGCGTGTTGCATTCAATAAAAATGAGGGCGCATTTTTGTTAATAAAAAACATACTCGTTATTGTCACATATGATCCTAACTACCCACTGTTATACCTGATTTTACCACTCTAGGTGAATCACACTTATATGGCCTTCCCCTATCCCTCTATAGACTCCTTAGACCCCTTCGACCATTTTTTGTCCTTTGATGTTTCCTTGACCATCCCTAAAAACATGTGAAAATTAATACACACGACTTTTAAACCATAATCATGTATATATGTGGGTTTGACCCCTAAAACCATGTACCTCGGGATGTGTGCATAATCCAAATCCTTTTGGAGTTTTCCTTGACATGGATCTGACTCACTTGACTCCTGGCCTTCCATATGCCTTGAGATAGCTCGGATTCAACCTTTCATTACCCCTTTGAAAAGAAATATAAGGAAATATTTGGTACATTGAAGGCATATGAGAGAATTGAGAGCAAAGAAACTATAGTCCATTGGTTCCGGAACTTGTGCTTGAGTCTGCATCCCTTTGTCCCTTGGAGCACTTTTGTCTTCTTCCCAAGCTTTCCTTTTTCTTGTCAGCTTGCTATCGAGAGACAAAGGATTGAGGTGGTGGAGGCCCAAGTGGGGGATTCAGTTTCTCCGATTCACAGATGTGATGACAAAGGTTGTATCCATTGTAATCTATGATTTTATATTAATAGAAATATCTTTTCCTGTCCAATAATGTATGTTTGAATGAATATTTTATCCATGGATGATTTCAAATGCTTATACATTGTTGATTATATATTCTAGAATAGATCTAACACCAATATATATAGTATGCTTGTCTTGTTTACTTATTGTTGAGGAAGTGATTTATCAATTCAAGCTGAATTTGGAAAGCTCAATGGGGATCTACTTCAACCGTCCGGAATAAGGTACGAGGTCTAATCCTTTAGTGTTAGATATTTAATTTCTATTTCATATTGGAAAGGATTGATTTCTGGAGTCAAGTTGTCTGTTGTGGTAGCCCAAGTAATAGGAATTTATCTCCGTAACAAAATTGGTGACTCCGCTGGGGAGTTCCTAGTAGTTGTCCTTTGGGGGTTTTCTATCGGCATTCAATGACTTTGAATTGCTCTTTTTCTCTTGTTTTTGTGTCGGGTCTGGGGGCATGTTTCCATGGTATTGAAAAGGATTGATTTTTGGAGTCAAGTTGTTTGTTGTGGTACCCCAAGCCTTAAGAATTTCTCTCTGTAACAGAATTGTCAACTCCGCTAGGGAGTTCCTAGTAGTTGTCCTTTGGGGGTTTTTTATCGGCATTCAATGACTTTGAATTGCTCCTTTTCTCTTGTTTCTGTGTCAGATCTGGGGGCATGTTTTCCTGGTAGTATCTGATTGGTGTGAAGTTTGTCTCAGCTTGTCTGTTTGCCTTTATTTTTATGCACCTTTCTTCTTGTATGCAAGTTTTGAACTCACAGTTGCGTATATATGCAGGTTTCACTATTATTTCTGCATACACACACGGGTTTACTGCGAACAGTCACGTATGCCCTTAGTTTTCCTTCTAGAGGAAGTTGAATGGTTGCTGGGTGAATTTTGATGATTGTTGAGTCTCCTTTGATACTGCTAGAGTCTGTATACACCTCTGTTTCTGGCCAGAGACATTTTTTTAGGGTAAAATTTCTTTTTTTTTGAAGAATGTTCTTGTCATTGCATTTTTTATTTTTTGTTTTGGGATTAGTGCATTAGATTTATTTTACCTTAGTACTTTTCTTTAGTGCTTCTTGAGTGTGCTTGCAGAGTATGGGGGTTGTAGAGCCATTCTTTTGCTTTTATATCTCATTTTTATTTCAAAAAATCCAAAAAATATTTGCTTATCATCATGCATTGCATTTTACATTTTGCATAGTACTTGCACTAGATTTGCTTTGGAGTATTAGTCAGGATTTCATATAGGAAATCTTGCATTTATCATTTGAAGAAAATTGTGCATTTCATGTAGTAGCATACCCTGTTTTTCATGGACATAATGCATTTGCATTGATTGTTAGGTGTGCATTTTACTTCATGTTTTTTCATAATGCCATTAGTTGCACAGCCATATACCTTTTTTGAGTAATAAATCCAATTAAAATCAATGCTTAATTAAAATGAACTACACTATTTTATTTGATAGGGTTCACCAACAATATTAGGTTTTAGGGTCTTGGAATAGTTCATTGTGAGTAAATTCTTTGAGACCACTAAACAACAACATGTATGTGTCTGTCTAGGTGAGTGTGTGAAATTCCTTGGTATAACCAATGTTTGTCAGGATCCTCCGCTCAAAAGGGATTTAAGCACGAGGCAGTGTGAGCGGTTATTGATTGGTATGAGCCCTAGTCATAACTGAGTAGCACCAGAGATATTTCCAGTATTGTATTCGTATCTGGGGGCTCTTTCGAGAGTTTTGGGCTTTGCTACCCTTCCCATATGGTCAATCCCGCCTGCGACTGTCCGCCTAAGCATTGATTATATTGAGGTGACCTTAGTGGCCTTACCTAGGATATTGAGGGGGTACTTTGCAGGGGTTATTCTGCAGGTGTCCCGGCCAGGTTGGGGTCGAACAGCACAGTCGCTTTACACGTTGAAGCTAAGGGCCACAATAATTTGTTACGTACCTTTTCTTTTTGTGTATGGGAGTCTCAAGTATCTCCTAGGTGAGACATACCTTCTTCATTTGGGAGCTCACTTATCCTTCCCTTGATTGCTTGTGGTTGGATTTAGATTTTCTTGGTGATTTCTCTGTGCACGTTAGCTTTCCTAGGGTTTTTGTAGATAGAGAGTCTTTGATATTTTTTGAGTCATTGTGGATTCAGGTGTGGCTCCTCGTCGTTCTCATCATTTAGCAGGACTTCCACCTTCTACATCTCCTCCTCCTTTGGGAGAGAGAAATAGACAGTCCAGGAAGACTACTTTGCACATTGATTCACACACCATGGGAGACCATATAGAAGGTATTCCTTAACCACCTTCTCCCATTCATGTGGAAGATGGGGAGTTTACTCCTAACTATGATCCTTCACCCGATTTGACTGAGTTAGGTCCTGTGATTTCTGACATAGGAACTTTTCATGATCGACCTACTTACTCTAGGGTTGATTCCCCGTTGACGCATCGCTGGTATGGAATGTCGGAGGATGACGAGACTCATTTTGAACCCACAAGCACTAGTTATGGTAGTTATGGTATGTCTGGTTTTCCCACACATGATTTGGCATTCCATGTTGAATCTGAGTTTGAGCCTAACACTATGCCTGGGGGCACTCTCATTCCTTACCATGTGAAGAGGTTTGGGAGCACAAGTCTCATTGCATATTCCATCCTGGTGGTGGAAGCTACATCACATATTTCTCCTAGGTCTAGGGTTAGTGATCCTATTAGGATACTAGATCTGAGGTAAGTGACCATAGGGAATAGCACGTACATATTTACACAGATCCCTTCGTCCTCTGTCCCTAGTTCTTCAAATGTTCACCCTCCACCTCATTCACGTGGTCCTTCAGGATGGAATGTTACTATGATTTATGTCCGTACTGTAGTTACTAGACCAGTCGTGTCTCAGGTACATGCACCACCTGTTGTGTTAGGAGGTCATGGTAATACTTCTAGAGGTCATATTCCTACTTCCAGAGTGTATGTTCCTACTTACGGAGTGTCTCATGGGACATCTCATGCAATTACTTATGGACCCTATTATGGGACGCAGTATGGACAGGTTTCTTCACCTTATGGCTACGGGTATCAACAACCTGCTTACTCTCCAAACTACGTCTTTGTAGCTCTGAATAATTAAAGTTCACCACACTATGGTGCTTCCATGCCACCCTATACGGGTCAAACGGGAGGAGGGCACTATGGCCAAGGCCATGGTGGTTATGGTAATTAGACCTATGTGAATCAGAACTATCAGGGAGTGGTCCATCAACCTAATCATCCTAGGCTCCCTTTCCTCACAACGTTGAATCTTCCTGATTTTTCAAGATTGACAAATGATCCTGTAGCTCATGACTCGGCTTGGCCGACTGTCCCTACTAAGCTTCCCTTGGGCATACCCAAATTCGAGGGCAAACTAGGAGAGGATCGGAGTGAACATGTTACTACCTTCCACCTATGGTGCTCTTCAAATTCCTTACACTAGGACTCAATCCGTTTAAGGCTGTTTCAATGCACCCTGACAGGGCTTGCCATGAAATGGTATATAGAGCTACCTAGGGGGGCATTCGCTTTGTTTGATGACCTAGAGATGACTTTTCTTAACCAATTCCAGCTACCAGTGCGTTATGACATTGGTACTGAACTCTTGTCGACATTTCGGTAGGATAAAGCCACACATATCTCGGACCACATCCAAGAGTGGCATAGACATAGGAGGTTAATTAAAGCCTTTATACTGCCGGAATTTTTTCTCGAATGGTTCCTTAAGTCGTTATTGCCTTATATAGAAAAGGATGTTTCTACATCGGGAATGTAAAATGAGGAGCAAGCCATTTTTAGGGCACAGGAACTAGATTTGATTTATGCTCAGTCCGGTTTGTTATATGAGATCATTCCCAATGCTCTGTGTTCTAGTTTCGATGCCAAAGTTAAACCTGGACCACATGCCAATGGCATTGTGGGTTGTGCGAGTGCTAAACCTATGGATTCGGTTGCAAAACAAGTTAGTCAATTGTCAATCAAACAACCTGCTTCAAAACAAGCCATGACTTTGTCTCAACCCCCCCAAACGACGAGTGTGCTTTCAGTGCAATCATCGGACCAGAAGGGTAGCTAGCAGCCCGGACAGAATAAAAAGAAGGGTAAGAATAATCGTAAGGGTAGGAATAGGAATGAAAATGCTAATAATAATGACAAGAACACCCATAATGCTGGGGGGGACAAGCAAGCTAAACTTAAGGTTAAATTTCCTTGCAAGTTGTGTAAGGACAATCACCTCACTTACTTGTGCCCTCGTATCAATGAAGCCTTGATATTCTTGGCACAAGGCCCAGCTGTGCTGACTAACCCTTTACCTCACAATCAAAATATGAAATCAAGGACCCATGATCAGTCTTGTGGTGATCAATATCCACCCAAGGGTAGTGGTCGTGGTTGCATTAACATGGTACATGCTACAAAAGTTGTGACTCGTGCGAAGGACTATGGTTCGTCACAACCCAGCCCAGGAAAGGAACCTGATCTACTAGGGAATCCTTGCCATATTGAAAAACCTATGGATAACCCTGAAGCTGCACCTCACATTCCTAAGGGAGTCCTTAAGTGTTCAGGGCACAATCCTAATGCCTGAGCCGCCCAAAACTATTTAGTTGTCGAGGACTTGGGCCACACTCCTTGTGCAATGTTTGCACTGAAAGTGCTTTAGAGTTTTCTTTCACAAAGGAAGGATTTGCTTTCTACCCTTGGTGTGAATGATGATCATTCTTCCTCTATGATTAAATTTGAAACCGCAGGACTCCAGCCTCGCTTGCCTTACTATGTGTCTCTTTTGATTCACGTAGAATTTCTTAACATGACCATCAAGCACACTGTGATTGACAAAGGAGTCCCTGCTTCTATGATGTCTTTATCATGTTGGAAGGGTTTAGGTTCCCCTAAGTTATCTAAATCAGTGACCATGTTAATTGCGTTCGATGGGAGATCATTTAGGCCGCATGGGATCCTTCCTTCCCTTAAGGTCCATTTGGGAGGGAAGACCGTTGCGATAGAGGTCGAGGTGGTTGATGCGCCCCTTGACCACAATCTCTTTCTTGGTAGGAATTGGATGTATAGTATGCAAGCCATATCTTCTTCCCTATTTCACATTGTATGCTTTCCATTTAATAGGAAGATAGTCACAATTGATCAAATGTCATTCAAGAATCCGTTAGTTACCGCATCTTCAGGAGCTTCGATCTCGATCGTTGAGCACTCTCATCCAACAACTGGTAGTGTGGGTGTAGGCATGTATCGATCCCTCATGGGAAGTTTTAGTTGTCCTGCATCGATCCTTATGATAGGGTCTAGTTCCGGGGAGGCTTCGAAATCTATGAGATCGGTGTCTTTTTGCATGAGTCATATGGAAGATCCTTGGATTCTTCCTACACTGAGTACTCCGAGTGAGCCCATCATTATGGACATGTTGTTTCCTGCAACTATGGTAGCTTATCAAGCTAATCTTGAGAGTGTTACAGAGCCTAGTCCTTCCTCTTCGCGGATGGAGGAGGAGGACCCTTATGTGCTGCCTACATGGGCAGTACAATTTTCTCATGCGCACGACTACCTTGATAGTGTTTTCCCTTCATATGAATCAATTATTGAGGCCATGTTGGGTGTTGAGCCACCATCTGAAGAACTCCATCATAGATCTTAATTTCTTCCTGAGCTTGACCGCTTGGACTGTGAGGACTTTAGGGAGGTTCTTAGTGAGAGAATTGGTAGTCCTATTGTTCCATTAAGCTCTCCTGGTTCGATGGCTGATGGAAACATGGGAAATATATATCCAATGATTCCTATCAATATCTCTTGTGATCCTGGTAGGATAGAGAATGTCTATATTGGGGCAGAATGTTCCCATGCTGAGATTCAAGAACACACCGAGTTGTTTAAGGAATTTTGTGATATCTTTGTTTGGTCATACGATGAAATGCAAGGTATCGACCCTCGCATTGTTGAACACAAGATTAAGACTTATCCCAACACTAAGCCTATTTGACAACGCTTGCATGCGGTGAATCCTAGGAAAGCACCCACGATTAAGGTAGAGATAGAGAAACTGTTGAAAGCTGGTTTTATCTATTCTGTTCCCTTGATGGAGTGGGTTTCAAAACCTGTTCCGGTGGATAAGAAGTAGGGAGCGATCCAAATATGTATTGATTTCCATGATTTCAATCGTTCCTGTCGTAAGGACAATTTCCCCACACCGTTCATTGATCAGATTTTGGATGAGTGTGCAGGTAGCGAGGTTTTTTCCTTCATTGACGGCTTTTCCGGATATAATCAGATACAAATTAAACCTGAGGACCGACATAAAATTGAATTTATTTGTCCTTGGGGAACTTTTGCATATCAGAAAATTCTTTTTGGCCTTAAGAACACTGGAGCTACTTTTCAGCGGGCCATGACCTTGATCTTCCACAATCTCAAATCGATTATCGAAGTATTTTTGGATGACCTTGCTGCTCATTCTCATATGAGAATGCGTCATTATTATCATTTGAGATTGGTATTTGAAAGATGCCGCCATTATTTGGTCAGGTTAAATACTCACAAGTGCATCTTTTGTGTGAAGTCAGGTCACTTGTTAGGATTCATCATTTCTAAAGAGGGTATAAGAGTTGACCCTTTGAAGGTTGAGGCAATACTTTAGTTGTCTCCCCCGAAAAATATTCGTCATCTTCAATGTTTGCAAGGCGTGGAAAACTTCTTACGAAGATTCATTGTCAATTTTGCCAATTTGACATGAGGCTTCATGCATCTTTTGAAGAAGGATACCACCTTTTGTTGGGATGAACAAGCTTCGGAGTCCTTTGATGCACTCAAGTGAGCCCTAGCATCGGCCCCGATGATTAGACCCCTAGACTATTGCCGTGCTTTTCTACTTTATGTGGCCGCATCTATGGAGACGATTGGTATGGTTTTGGTCTAAGAGGATGAGGAGCTCCAAGAGCATGTCATATACTATCTGAGACCGAATAGTATTGACGCAGAGATCTGTTATTCTCATGTTAAGAAGCTTGTTTTAGCTACCATACATGTAGTTCAACGGTTGAGAAATTATATTCTCCTTCGCCAGACCTTGGTTTTAGCCCATGTCAATCCATTTGAATTCATCCTCACTCAAAGGATGATTGGGGAAAATATAATAAATGAATTGTCATCCTGTAAGAATTCGATCTCGAGTTTATTTCGGCAAAATCCAAGAAATCGTTAATTTTTGCAGAGCTTATATCGGATTTCCCAAGTGAGGCCAAGGAGTTAGTTTGTGAAGATATGTTTATCGATGAACACATCTTCTTAATCTCAACTTTAGGCCCATGGTATGGGGATATCATTATATATTTACAAACATTGAAGGTCTCCACTCACCTCTCATAGGATGAACGACGACGATTACATCACGTGTCTAAGAATTACCTCATAATGGATAACACTTTGTACCACCGTGGGGTATATTCCATTTTATGATGTTGTTTAACTCATGAGGAGGTTGAGGTAGTGCTGAATGATTTCCATAGAGGGGAATGTGGTAGTCATTTATCTGGGCTTTCTATAGCCTAAAAAATCTTAAGAGCAGGTTATTTCTGGTCATCGATCTTTAAGGATTGTGTATATGCGGTCAAGAGGTGCCACCCTTGCTAGGTGTTTGCATGCAATATCCGCTCGAAACTTGCCCTATTACATCCCATCATCACCGTCGGTCCCTTCACTAAGTGGGGGCTTGATTTTATGGATTGCAACCCAGCTTCAGCTGGGGGGCATCATCATATCATAGTGGCTGTTGATTACTTCACGAAATGGGTTGAGGCTATGCCTACAGTTAAATATGGCGATCAAACAGCCACGCACTTTGTATTCAACTAGATTATTACTCAATTCAGGATTCTGAAGGAGCTTGTCACTGACCATGGCTTGCACTTTCAAAATTGTATGGTGGAAGAGTTGGCATCAAAGTTAGGGTACACGCAAGAGCATTCCTCCTCTTACTACCCTCAAGCGGATGGATAGGTAGAAGTAGTGAATAAGTTACTCAAATCCATTCTCCAATGAACCATCACACAAAACAAGAATAATTGGCACATTATGTTATATCCTGCTTTGTGGGCTTATAGAACCGCTGTTAATACTGCCATAGGTTTTTTTCCATATCAACTTGTACATGGAGTGGAGTCGATATTGCCAGTTGAATGCGAGATTCCTTCTTTGAAGCTAGCCATAGATCTCTTACCAGAAACTTCCCCATTGGAGGAGCATTTGGTCCACCTTGAGCAACTTGATGAGTAGCGTCGAGATGCCTTGGTGGCTCTAGAAGTAAATAAACGTCGCGTAAAGGTCCAGTACGATATGTCTATTAGTCTAAGGAGGTTTAGTGAGGGAGACTTGGACCTTTTGTGGGATCAACCGAAAGAACCCTTGGGGGCAGGAAAGTTTAACCCCATCTGGTGTGGTCGTTAGGTCATCAAATGTATGTTAGAGAAGGGCGCTTATGAGTTAGTGGAGTATGAGGGAACAACCTTGACGGAGCCTAGGAATGGGCTCTATCTCAAGAAGTACTATGCATGATTTTCAGCCAAGGATGGTTATTGTATACTATTGTACATTTTTGCATAGGTAGGTCTTTTTCTTATAGTGATCGGGTTTGTGATTAGTTTCATTTCTTTTGGCAGATGTCAATGGAATCTTTCACTTACATAGGATTCACGGATGGTGCAAGCCGTCACACTCAACACTCAGCCTCTACTACTTGGGTGATTTATACTCCTATGGGTTAAGTATTGTCTTCAAGAGGCGTATGTTTATGGCCATCTTCAAACAATGTTGTTGAATATAGTGCCATTATTGAGCTTCTACGGGATGCCATTTCACATGGCGTTCTCTCTCTTGAGGTACGTCTTGATTCAAAGTTAGTAGTGTCACAACTTAATGGTTTGTACCATGTTATAGATTCGACGTTATTAAGAAGATTCTTACGTGTGAGATTATTAAAACGACAATTTGACAATATAACATACATACATATTCCAAGGATTAATAATCAAGTTGTTGACTCATATGCTAACTACGTAATAGATTGGCATTTGTTTCATACACAATAAATTCATCACAAACACAAATTTTTACACATGTAAATAAATAAACCGATCATCATAAAACATTTTATAAACATCCAAAATGTGGTAATACATAGTGTCATGATACAAAAATGGGGCTCTCGAGCCACCAAAATATAATACACGGTAATACAAAATGTATCACTCCCAGGTATCTAAGCTTGTGGAGGAGGAGGGGGGTTGTGATCATGGAATGTCACTACGGCTCTAGCTAGCTATCAAAATGATCATCATACACCCACCACCTGGCGTTGCATAGCCTCAGGAAATTCCTTGACTTGCGCCATGGGAACTCTGTGTGTCAGTCTCATAAAGTTGGTATGAATGCTCTAGAGCATCCGCTCCGCATCCACACCTGTGATATCATCTCCTCTTCCCCTCCATCTATGATGAGGGAAGCCTTAAGGCTGCCATGGTCCCACATCTACATGCATATTGTAGATGTCACTATGGATTGTCACCCAAAAACATGTTTTTTGATTCCATATAATCAAAAAACACAAAAAAATTAAATAACTAAAAAATTTAATGACAAGGTCGAGATTCATTACCTGTATCACTATATGCCGATCCCGGTGGCAACGGCATGTCCAGGTCCCCATGGAAATATATCCCCGCATAGGGGTATTCATCGATGGAAACTATCTATCGTCACCACCATAGAAATAAATCAGCTGGATAGGGGTTGGACACCCTACCTCCACCCAGTCTGTGCATCGCATCCGCCCAACACCATTGGGCCAGATCTCGAACCCTATGTAGAGGAATGTCAATTCTGGGGCTCAATCCTGGAACACGCTCAAATAAAAATGTGCTCAGTATGTTGCTGAAACCGAAGTTTCACACTCTGCCCATCTTACACTCACTGAGCTGGTGTTTCATGTTTCCCAATAGTGTATTGCTCTAGTCATATACCGTGGGTCTCATGCACTCCACTGCATAGAAAATTAGAGGCCGCGAGGCCTGATGGAGTGAATCTAAGCCTGCTATCCTGCCCAGTGTTAGTAGGATGTCCTTTAGGCCCAACACCTGTATGGAGTTAGTAGGGATCTGAATCCCCACCTTCTTCATGTCCAAATAGTAGTACACCAGAATGTACTCATCTATAGTCAGGCCACCTCCGGCCCCGCGAGAACGTAGGTTCACTACTTCCCCCTGTTGAGAAAGTCCAGTAATGAAGTATTTGTACTCCACCTCTATGGTGAGGGAAATCCCATCTATCTAGAATGACTCTGAGTCTAAATCCTAGTAGTCCACCAGCATCTGCAATAGTCCTAGTTTGGACCTTAAGCCACCAAGACACCAAAATTTGTAGATCCCACATGCATGTAGCGTTTGTTGAGCCATTATATCGGCCCTTACTGCCTCTTCTACATCACCATGTTCATGTTCTCTCCATTCTAGGACCATATTGCACAAAAAATTGGAAGTTTGCCCATTAGAATACTTAAAAAACCTAATGCCCAACCACATATGCGACTGTTTTCCAAACAGATGCGTATGTACACGATTGTGAGGGCATTTTCTGCGCATATTCAGCCCTATACGCGGAAAAACCCTCGATTTTCGCATGGGTCGTAGAGCCTATTTTGGATTGGCCTAAAAATCTAAAACCACCAAGGAATTTGATAAAAATTCCATCAAAATGGACGAGTAGAGCATGGGTAAGTACCTGGAAGAAACGCTAGTGGATTATGCTGGCTGGATCTCTTGGAATTCGTTGTTGAAAATCTGAGCTCAAATGGGTAAAAATTTCAAATGTTTTATAATGTTTTGAATTTTTTACTATTTATAGAAATTTTTCAAATTTTTGAAAATTTTTACCCCCTTTCCTATAGTTTGGACCATTTTTGGACTAATTTATGATGTAAGAGACCTTTTTGAGTGTCGTTTCAGCCGTTGGATTGACCCGTTCATGACAATCTTAGGTATCATGTCTAAACTAGCATATAGGTTAGGTTTCATCACCGTTTGCATCTTGCATGACCTTGTGACTATTTCATTATAGCCTTAGGTATGAACCCACTCTATTATGTCACGAAGCCTTATTGTTGTTTTAGAAGTGGCATGATATGAGTGGTAGAGCTTGACCTTACATGGGTACCCTAGTTAGCGCCTGATTTGCATTTCGTGCCCATGCTGACGTTTTGTCCCTTAGGGTGTGGGAGTCTATTGTATAGTATTTCCATGACATTTTGCAAGAGCCTCATACTCCTCTTGATCTTTTACTGGCCTATTTTCCTCAAGACTCCCTTATGTCAAGTTGTAATTGCATTATCATGAGCTTTTCCTACCTTATTGAGCTTTATGACGCCTTCCTTGACATTGATTTTTAGCCATATAGCCCGAGATTGTCTCATGTCTAGCCATGCAGAGCCATTTTATATATCCTTTGCAGCTTGATTCTCTTTTCACCGGGAGGGGATTTTCCCCCGAGTGTCACTATCCTACACATGTATCCTTGCATTGAGCATAGGTATGTTCCACTAGTTGGAACTAGTTTGTTTGCCTTTATAACACTCGTCTCCTCCTAGTCTATAACTATAAAGCAGTTTTATTATTTTTCAAGCTTTTGAAATATTTGAAAAAGTCTAAAAAAATCAAAATACCAAAAAATCGGACAAGGAAAGATGTTATCTTTGGCAACTGTCAAGTCGTGTTTCTTTCGAACAGAGCATTATATATCACATCCATTGGTTGGGTTTATAGATTGAATTTAGGAGCTGCATTCATTTATCTGAGTTTATCTCCACTGACTAGTTAAGCTTCCAGTCCCCATGGTGCCTCTATTGATGCCTCCTGTGTTGTAGAGATGTCCCAGTTTTGTATATAGAGTCTATGTTGCCTTTATTCAGTCACCATTCTTCGTTATGCTCTTGTTTGAAGGAAGTCGAAACCTGAGATGACCATTCCTCAGTTATCTTGACTTTGCATGTTGGACATTCCCGGTATAGTTACTGGTTCGTGCACCTTAAGATCGAGTCCTTTTACATTATATAGCTTTGCTAAGTACCTCGTGTTGGATTATGGGGGATACATTAATGCCCTTCTTCCAGCGGATTTCATCCCATCGAATTCAGATCATTTATTCTAGGATTGGAATCTAGAGTCATTTTTGAGTGCCTTGAGACTTGCAGTCATCAGTGGCAGGTTCTCTCACCATCGAAAGTCTTTGGGAATACATCAATGTCCCTTGATCGATGGATCCTCTCAAGTGTTCAACCTCAACACATTTATTCACACTTGTTAGCTTGCACTCTAGTACCTTGATTCCCATTTTCATTATCGATGGGTGATCTCGCGTCTGTTAACGGTATACATCAATGACCAGTAATCAGACGATGGACTACTATGTTTGACCTCGACACCTCTATTCACATTGTAGGACATGTACTCGTAGTGGTTTGTGTAGAAGACCTTTCGGATTGGTGGCATCTCTTATATGCTACCTCCTTGATCGTTCCAGTGTTCATGAGATTGCAGTTCTCGTCACTTGATTCCAGTATATGTCAGACATTTCCAGCTATTATGGAGATCTTGATCTATTGTATATCTTCATCCATTATGGAGATCATGGTCCTTTGTATATCTTCATCATAGCGATTCTGATCTATGTATATTGTACGTGGCGATGACCACTTATGTGATATCTTGTATCATGCCTATCATGGCCATTGTACTCTTACGTATCAGGGATTGCTATATGTACTTGCAGTATGTGCAAAGTTGTATCATTGTACTATGTTGATTGGGTGGCTGGTCTTCCATTTGGGATCCTTCATCACTCCACTTCTGGGATGGACTTATAATGTATTTCGGCCATTGTATAACCCCTCTAACCTCACACATTAGGGGGCATCTGTTATAGCTGATTTTACCACTCCAGGTGAATCACATTTGTATGGCCTTCCCCTTTCCCTCTGCAGACTCCTTAGACCCCTTGGACCATTTTTTGTCCTTTGATGGTTCCTTGACCATCCCTAAAAACATGTGAAATTTAATACATGTGACTTTTAAACATATAATCATGTATATATGTGGGTTTTACCCCTAAAACCACATACATCGGGATGTGTGCATAATCCAAATCCTTTTGGAATTTTCCTTGAGATGGATCTGACTCACTTGACTCTTGGCCTTCCATATGCCTTGAGATCGCTCGAATTCGACCTTTCATTACCCCTTTGAAAATATATATAAGGAACTCTTTGGTACATTGAAGGCATATGAGAGAATTGAGAGCAAAGAAACTATAGTCCATTGGTGCCAGAACTTGTGCTTGAGTCTGCATCCCTTTGTCCCTTGGAGCACTTTTGTGTTCCTCCCAAGCTTTCCTTTTTCCTATGAGCTTGCTATCGAGAGATGGAGGAATGAGGTGGTGGAGGCCCAAGTGGGAGATTCAGTTTCTCCAATTCGTAGACGTGCCAACAGAGGTTGTATCCATTCTAATCTCTGATTATATATTAATAGAAATATCTTTTCCTGTCCAATAATGTATGTTTGAATGGATATTTTATCCATGGATGATTTCAAATGCTTATACATTGTTGATTATATATTCTAGAATAGATCTAACACCAATATATATAGTATGCTTGTCTTGTTTGCTTGTTGTTGAGGAAGTGATTTATCAATTCAAGATGAATTTGGAAAGCTCAACAGGGATCTAATTTAACCATCTGGAATAAGGTATGAGGTCTGATCCTTTAGTGTTAGATATTTAATTTCTATTGCATATTGGAAAGGATTGATTTATGGAGTCAAGCTATCTGTTGTGGTAC
>LPNX011108111.1:465170-514580 GCA_001517045.1 Pseudotsuga menziesii
CACACACATCCACATGTCACCCCACCCCATTGAGGACGTGCCCCTCAACTCTATATTTGTTTCTCTCTCTCTCACACACACATCCCTATGTTTCCCCTTATGACTAACACCCCGTAACCTATAACTTGCAACACTTAGACACCCCCACACACATCCATGGGTCACATCCACAAGTATCCCTTTACCACTAACACCCCGCTCCCTTATATCACTCCCCAACCAATCCAACTACCTATAACCCCCACCCCCCTATTACATCCCCTCTACATTCACCTAGACTCCCCCGCATTAATATAACCCCCCCACCACCCCACTCCTAAACTCCTAACACATCCCTTCNACACACACATCCCTATGTCTCCCCTCTGACACACACACAGACATCCCTATGTCTCCCCTTACCACTAGCACCCCCTAACCTATCTCTCTCTCACACACACACACACACAGACATCCTTATGTCTCCCCTTACCACTAGCACCCCCTACCCTATCTCTCTTGCACATAGACACAAATCCTTATGTCAGACCGTACCACTAGCACCCCCTACCTTATCTCTGTGACACACACACACACATCCCTATGTCTCCCATTACCACTAACACCCCCTAACATATCTCTCTCTCTGTCTCTCTCTCTAACACACACACGCACACACATCCCCATGTATCCCCTTATTACTAACACCCCTGAACCTATCTTTTTCTCACACACACATCCCTTGAGTTGTAAAACAATATAGTTTGCTTGAAGAGAGGGGGGGTATTAAGGTTTAAAGATGAAGGGAGTGCTTGTTAATTCCCCCTAAACCTTGAATGATCCCTTATCCATGCAACTAACTGATTAAATGCTCCAAAATTCTATTAGAGTAAAATCTCCACTCATTTTATGTGTCCAAAACACGCCCTCATTTTAGTTAACAATAATGGGTGCACGTTTATTCTCAGTATAAACAATAGAAATCCCTATCCGAGAAACACTCTAACACATTTCACACAAGTTTGACAGTTCGCACACAATTTCAGGTTACAAACAGTGCATGAACATTCTCTTCTTCACCATATTATCACACAAAATTGTTTTTGACATCAAGCATATCGACCACAAGTTTCTAAGTATTGCTTGGAGCATGGTATACATTGAGGAGAAAGAAATAGAGAAGTAATTGAGCAAGAAAGAATCCATTAATTGAGGAAGGAGCAACATAGAGCATCTCCACCATTGTTTTTCTTGCAATTGAGGAGCTAGCAAAGGAAACATTACCTTGGTCATTGTGGTGGAGTTTGTAGACACAATTGAGTAATAAACACAAGAAACAGAAGAAACAAAACAAGCTTGGGTAATTTCCCATTGAGGAGCACCATAGAGCATCTCTGCCATTGTTTTTCTTGCAATTGAGGAGCCAACAAAGGAAACGTTCTTCCCAATATTCTTCCTAACTTGAGTATCTAGACACAATTGAGAAAGAAAGAAACCAAGCTTGGGTAGTCTCCCATTGAAGAGTACCATTGAGGAGGTATCAAAGGAAACCATATATATCATTGATAATTGTGGTGATGGGAAAATCACGCAATCGAGCAAGAAATGTTGGGTATATGTTATATTCTTTGCATGTGCATATGGAGGGGAGGTGCACATGTCGCTATTTATAGCTCTTGTGGCTATTTTTATAATTTTTCTAAAAATATGTAACTTAATCCTGGTTAAGGGATTGGAGTCTTTTTATAATCTAGGTTAACAGATTAGGGTATTTGGATGTTGCAGAATACCTATATTTTGTATTGTGAGGATTCATAATGGAATGAAGAGAATATAGGAGGTGTGGCTCCAAGGTTTTGTGGTTTTTCCTGGTTAATGGTTTCGAGGGTAAATCTCTGTGTTTATGTGTGAATGATGTGTTATGATCTCTATTTTGCTTAAAATAATTTGTATACTTTTCTTCTCTACACAGGTTTAAAACTTACATGTGGTATCAAAGCTCAATTTTGGCATCAAGGGGATGCCTTTGCTACTAACGGTTGAACATAGTTGATAGATCTCAGGTCTGTGATAAACCTGGGTTCAATGGGATATTTGCAGTGACATTGATTTACGCATTGAAAGAGAATGCTGAGCACTTCAAGAATCGAGATCGAGAAATTTAACGACCATACTTTTGAGCTATGGAAGATCAAAATGGAGGATCTTCTGGTAGATCTGGAACAATGGTTTGTTGTGTATCCGGGTACGAAACCCACTACAACATCACAATATGATTGGGATAAATTATAAACAAGGGCAAGGAGTACAATATGATTTTCCTTATCATACTATGTGTTGTTGAACGTATCGGGTGAAGATAGTGCAGTAAATCTATGGGAAAAACTAAGGAGTTTGTATAAATCAAAATCCCTTGTGAACAAGTTGTTTCTACAAAAGAAGTTGTTTCACCTCATAATGGAAGAGAATGGCATTGTAATAGAGCATTTGAATGTCTACAATACTCTAGTAATTAAGATAACCTCTATTGGTATTAAAATGTCTGAAGAAGATAAATGTATTACATTATTGTGTTCTTTGTCAGATTCGTGGTACAACCTAATTGTTGCAATAGGTAGTGCTAGCTATGCTACCTTAAAATTTGATGAAATTGTATCATCCCTACTATCAAAAGAGATAAGGAATAAAACCATGGAAGCCTTGTTTGTGAGAGGTCACCGCCAGGAGAGAAACAAAAATAATGGATCTCGGGGGGATATAAATCTAAGGGTAGATCTAAATCCCTAGGAAAAGGAATAAGGAAGTGTTGGAAATGCAGTAAAGGTGGGCACTATAAAAAGGAATGCAGATCTAAGAATGTTGAGAAAGCAAAGAGATATGAGGATACTCCCACAGAGATGAAGAAATCCTCAGAAGAAGGAGCGGATGTGTACCTAGTTCCACGGGTAATCCTTCAGAATGTGATATATGGATGATTGAATTAGGTGCATCATGTCATATGACCCCTCGTAGGAAGTGGTTCTATGAATATGAAAAGTACAATGGAGGAGATGTATACTTGGGAGATTATTCACCAACCAGTATCATTGGACGTGCTAGAGTCAAGCTAAAACTGAACGATGGAAGGATTATAACTTTGCCTAGAGTGCTACACATTCCAAATCTATCAAGAAACTTGGTATCTATCGGAAATATGGATGTTGCAAGTGTAAAGACTGTGTGTGGATATGGTAGTTACAAAATGGTTTGAGGATCAATGGTATCGATGGGGGGAGTTCGGTATGGAACTCTGTACAAAATATTGGGAAAAACCATCATTGATGAATGTAACAATTTTGTTGTGCTAAAGAAAGGAGGTAAAGATGACAAATCCTTGACTGCATCAAGAGAAAAGACAATGCTATGGCATCAAATATTGGGGCATATCAGAGAAAAGGGAGTTCGATAATTACAAGGTAAAGGTATGGTTGAAGGTATGACTGAATGCACTCTGGATTTTGATTTCTGTGAACATTGCATATATAGAAAACAAAATCGAGTAATATTTGCATTTAGTGTTATAAGAGCAAAGGGAATTCTAGAATTAATACATAGAGATGTGTTTGGACCTGTTCCCATTCCATCATTAGGAAAATCTATGTATTATGTTTCATTTATAGATGATTTTTCAAGGAACATATCGATTTATTTCCTTCAAAAGAAATCTGAAGTATTTTCCAAGTTTAAATAATTTAAGGCTCTTGTAGAAAATATTTCAAAAAAGAAAATAAAGGTGTTGAGGACAAATAATGGTGGAGAGTTGTATGGGAATGAATTTGAGTACTTTTGTAAGACATATGGTATAGCAAGTCAAAAGAGTACTCCATACACACCTCAAGAGAATGGATTTACTAAGAGGATGGATAGGATGTTGATGGAAAAGGAAAGGAACATGCTAAGCAGTGTTGGGATGGGACAAGAATTCTAGGCAAAAGCAGTGGAGACAACATGTTACTTGGTAAACTAGTCACCCACGTCAGCATTGATTGATAAAACTCCACAAGAGGTATGGACTAGTAAGAAGCCCTCTCTTTAGAATCTAAAAGTTTTTGGTTGTGATGCTTATGTACATGTTCCAAAGGATAAAAGGAACAATTTAAATAACAAAGCTGAGAAGTGTATCTTTATTAGCTATAAAGATGGTATGAAATCGTATAAGCTTTGGAATCCTATAACTAAGAAGACTGTTTACAATAGAGATGTTGTGTTTCGAGAGGTCAAAGAAGTCCCCAGACGGGAAGTGAATCCAATGGAAAAGGAACAAGAGAAAATAGAGTTTAAGTTAGAAGGTGAATAATCTAACTCAATAGAAGAAGCAGAATCAAAAGAAGAAGAACCTCATACTCCAGTTTTGAGGAGATCATCTCGAGAAATAACGAAACCAGAAAGGTATTCCCCTCCCAATTTCCACTCTCATTTTTCTATGTCTATTACTGATGATGATCCTAGAAATGTGAAGGAAGTTGTTAATTTAGAGGATAGTGATCTTTGGAAAAAGTCCATGGATGAAGAAATCGATTCCTTGGACAAAAATGAATCTTGGAATCTAGTCCAGTTACCAACTAGGAGAAAAGACCTTGGGAGAAAATGGAAACTTAAAAAGAAGTTGAATGCAGAAGGTAAAGTGGATAAATGTAAATCTTGCTTGGTAACAAAGAGATATTCTCATCTAGAGGGGATTGATTTGGTGATATGTTTTCTTGATTTCAAAAATTAACTTCTATTAGATTTCTTCTTTCTATTCCTGCTGCTTTTGATCTTGAAGTAGAGCAGATGCATGTGAAGAAAACGTTCTTACATGGGGATCTGGAAGAAGAAATATACATGAAACAACCAAAAGGGTTCATAGTAAAGGGAAAGAATGAGTTGGTATGTAAACTCATTTGCATGACCATGCCTAAACATGCTTGCATGACCTACTGGAATATTATTTTGATGCACGGTTTCCATTCTACGCCCTGAGTAGGGATTCAATAGGTGTCCCTGAAATCCTGTATGAGGTGGGATTTAATGTGCGATAAAATGATGGTTGTTTCTCATATTGGAAAGCCATTGAATCTATTGCATTTAGGACATTGGGATAGTGATAGCGGTGGCCCTCTACTCCGGGTCCATGGAAAATGGATCATTTTTCGATTAATTTTGGAAACAAGGGTTTTGCTTAGTAAGTGAATGTCAAGTTTTTTCACATATGGGTCAGCTTTGACAATTCCTAGACCGTGAACTTGTGCCTAGAATTACCACATGTAACATGGATAAACATGCTTGCATGACCCACCAGAATCCCATTTTGATTTACGGTTTGCATTGTATGCACCAGGTAGGGATTGAACACGTGTGCGATAGAATTAATGATCGTTGCTCAGTTTAATGAACCGTCAATGTGCGATAGAATTATGATCGTTGCTCAGTTTAATGAACCGTCAACTCTGTTGGATTCAGGACATTAGGATAGTGCTACAGGAGGCCCTCTAATAAGGTTCCATGGAAAATGGATCATTTTTTTGTCAATTTTGGAAACTAGGGTTTTTCTCAGTAAGGGAATGTTAAATTTTTGCACATGAGGGTCCACTTCACATATTGTTCAATCGTGAATGTGTGGCTAGCGTTCCCACATGGAAAATTCCTAAACATGCTTACATGACCTACCAAAATCATGTTTTGATGCATGGCTTCCATTCTATCCCCAGAGTAGGGATTCAACAGGTGTCCCTAAAATCCTGTAGGAGGTGGAATTCAACGTGCGATAAAATGATGTTCATTTCTCGGATCGAAAACACATCAAATCCATTGGATTCAAGGCATCGAGAAAGTTCTAGAGGTGGCCCTCTACTCCGGGTCCATGGAGAAGGGATCATTTTTTTGGTCAATTTTGGAAACTAAGGTTTTGCTTAGTAAGTGAATGTCCAATTTTTGCACATAGGGGTCAACTTTGCAAGTTCCTCGACCATGAATGTGTGGCTAGAGTTAGCACATGTAACCTGCCTAAACACGCTTGCATGACTCACCAGAAGCCCATTTTGATGCATAGTTTCGATTCTATGCCACGGGTATGGATTCAGCAGGTGTCCCTGAAGGGCTCTAGGAGGTGGGATTCAACATGCGATAGAATGATGGCCATTGGTCGGATCGACGAACCGTTGGCTCCATTGGATTCACAACATCGGGATAGTGCTAGGGTGGCACTCTACTCTAGGTCCATGGATAAGGGATCATTTTTTTGTCAATTTTGGAAACTAGGTTTTTGCTTAGTAAGTGAATGTGAAATTTTTGCACATAGAGGTCAGCTTGAAGGTGATTGTAGATATTCCCCTCTTGAAAAAATACTTGATGCAAACTATTATTCCATGTGTAGCTATTGAGAATTCTGTTACCTATTGTGAGGTGTTGAACTTGACTTATTTACCATCATTGTCAAGCAATAAATATTCTTTCTTTTTGTTTTAATTAGGGTGAAAGGAGTTATCAATCTCTATGTGGAGGTGAATTGATCTTAGGATCTTGAATATCCTTCGTGAGACTGGAAATTTGAAAGAAGGTTGTTTCCCATATTAATTTAGCTTGGTCATCCAAGAGATGTGAGCATTTGTACGATGAAATGTAGGAGGAGACAATGAAATTACGTCAGTGATCATCTAACTGAACATGTTTATGTTTAGAAACAAGTGACCAAACTATTACACCATTATTACAAAATATATATATCTTCACACTATGTATGTTTCAAATAATACTCCATAAACATACATTTATAAAACAAGATTCAAAATAGTACTTCTCTAATCAATTTAAACTATAATCCAAAATCACACATAATTTTCATCTCTTCCAAATTTGTTCCTCGAGGACATTCATCAAATTCCATGTACATTAACAAAATGATAAAATAATTGCAGGATATAGTTATAACCATTATTTTGAATCAACCTTATAATACTCGGATACTTTTAGGTTTGATGTGTATGCCATGTATTCATTAGATGAAATACATCATGCCAAACACTAATTTTATCTATGTAGACCACACAGGTGTATCACTTAGGTGTGTCATCTTCATGCATCCTTTAAAAGTTTGTTAGGTTGTTATGTGGGTAAGGTGCTTTTGTATTCCACTTTGTTGGATCAGTTGCTTAGCTGTGCTAGGTGCTTATGTGTATTATGCATGTTCCATCTTTGTGAATACAGTTTAACATTGTATATGCATATGGATTGTGGTAAAAGACAATTGAAATGTACATTTTTGTCATTATGTAACATTGTAATTGTGCATTGTTCTCAAATTTATAACTAATATCCCCAATGCAATCATAAAATATATTAAAAATTAGTAAATTTACACATAGAAACATTCTTGGAAATACGTGTATAATCACACTTAAAATACTGAACCATGAAGATCTCAAGAGCCTTCATATGAAATATTTTAATATCATGAAAGTTATAATACAAAAATAGGAGGCCCATCTATGTCCTATCAATGTACATGTATCAAAAACATATCTAGCGTACATGTGCAAACAAAAGTACATCTATCCTGGACCGTGCCCCTATACTCTAATTGTAGATTGTACATAAAAATACATATTTGTCCTCAACAAACACATCAAAACTCTAACTTTCTCTTGTTTTTCCAAAACCCTAATGCTTTTTGCCTCTTTCGACGACCACTGTGCATCTCTGTTGACTACAAATCAATGACAATATTTCTTGATCAGGTAATTGAACTAGTACTGTCCAGTAATAACAAAGTTTGAAAATTTAAAATATGACACAATTGTACATAAAACAAAGACTCACTGCATCCTTTAGGGGTATAGGTTCCTATGGTGTCCTCCTCCTTTCATAGACTCTCTCTACAACACTTCTCTACGAATAAAAAAAATATGTCAATTATCTCAAGAATTATCAAGATGTACATGAATGAGAAAGTACTAATCAATTATGTAAAAAATGAACATATCACTGAAAAATCCATTTCTAGAGGAAGAGGTTGGGACTCTTCAGTAGAGGGAGGAGTCATACGTTGAACATCAACCTCAATTGTGTGCACTAATGAACCAATGTGTGGCTAAATTCACCAAAGGATAAAATAGTTAGACATTGTGCATGTCCATAAACAATACAAATGAACTGTACAATTACAAGTATTCAAGTAGATGTACCTCAGTGTGACTTATCCCTATTGTATATGCAACATTGAACGTAGCATCAACAACCCCACTAAGGTATAGCACGGATGACTCTACATCCTGATGTTGTAAACATGCGAAAATAACATTAAGAAAAACTAGCTGTGAAGTGAATTCAAAGCTAACCAGCAACTACCATTAGAAGTGTGTACATTACCGTGGGATGATTAGCTTGATCCTCATGCACACCCTCTCTTTTCAAGGAAGAGGGTCTCCTGGTTTAAATAACCCCCTTATCTATGTTTGGACTATGGGGACATCCAAACCAAAGAGGCGGTGCAGGGATTTGTGATGATGTCTGCAGTCATAAAGTGTCACCATAGTTAGACATGGGGTTGAATGGATGGAATAATATGTATTGAAAAAATATCAGATTGTAATATACTTACCCCTTCCCGAGACATATCTCCCCCATGGGAGTGACAGCTTCATTCAATTTCTTTCCCCTCTTCAGATGCTGACAGCATCTAAAAATTTAAAAATTATAAATATGAGAAATCTATAAAGGACTGTACGGTAAGATATTTAAATAATTTGAACAAGATTCAGTCATTAACCATGTAATTACATTCTTCAAGTAATTGTAATTTTTACCTTGGAGTATTTTGCTGAGATCAATGTGTCTAGCATCATGTTCTAAGTGGGGTTCCTGCAACTTCAAAAATTGTAAATATTAGACAATTTAACAAATTAATCAAGACTAACACATGCATTAACAAAATTATATGTATTAAAAAAATGAATTTTTTTTTAAATAATACCTCAATGGTGATTATTTGGGCCTCGGGTACAACCACACCAGGTGTAGTACCACCTCCCTGAGAGGCATCAATCTTCTGCAAGAGTAATTAGTGCATATATTACGAATATTTTAATATGTTACATACAGTATAGAAAAATTAAAAATTGAACATTAAAATAGTTTTAACAATGTCCTTACTTGACCACTAGTCATCATAGAGGTACCATGTCTTAGTCCAAAACCATAACAGGGTTTACCATATGATGTGCAGATGTGTGGCTCACTCTAAGGCACATGGGATGTCGGTCTATCCCCACCAATTGATGTTCCTCTACCACCAGAAGCTGGTGGTTATAACCCAATAGAGGAAGATGGTCTTGTCTGGTCAATAGTGGTCATGTGTTGAGATACCATCTCAGCTAGAGTAAAAAATGCCTCCTGTGTCTAGGAAACCATGTCATGTGCGGGATGGATATCTTCGCTTGGTAGTTGGGAACGGGGTGCATGTATCTATAGATTGGCATCTCTATGCCTAGAATTGGGTCAGTGTTCGGGAATCCCCCTACCAAATTCCTTGAAGCCCAACATGTCAAAATAGTTGACATGTTTCCCCATCACAAACTCTACATACAACTTCTGGAGGAAGTACAATGGTACCTACCTATTGTTGTTTGGGGGAATCTCAAAAACCATGTACCACCTATCCATCCAATGGTCTCTAATGGGTGGAAAGGTTCACCACCCAATAGAAATATGTGTCCAGGTGATCTCCAGAATGTCATCCATACCGGGCAATCTTAACAATGTATAGATGTGTTCTTTTGTTATCTTCAGCTACTTTACCTCATTGTAGCTCAACCCATCAGCGTATTGTTCTCTTTTCCTCTCCCTATATGATGTGATTCTATACAAAGCATCATTCGATCTTGCGATCATATCAAAAATAGTCAATAATGAATCTGAGAAGGAATGACAGAGCTCATCTACACCCCTCCAAGCAGAACCAATCTCTCTCAGATGGCCAATAACCCTCAGTAACTCAGCATTGCTATCGATAGTAGCCACTGTAATCATAAATACAAATAAAATATCATTAGAAATATAAACACATGATATAATGACATCTCTAAGCACTGAAAAGTGTATAACTAATGTATGAAAAATAACAACATAAACACAATCTATTATGTAAATTTAAAAATTGATCTTGAATTTTACAGTAAAGAATAAACATTTAACATTTTAAATTTTAAATTTATGTCATACATTCAAGCATTAATTCCAATTTCCATATGCATGTGTACATAAAATGTATTATGTGCATATGTTGATTGCGAAGCTCCTCTAGCTTATTTTAAGGCTTGGATTACGAACTTTCATCAAAATTGTGAGGTGTCGACTAATTCCCTTGTAGGACCAGCTCCTATATTGTCGGTAGAGACAACGATTAGACCCTAGAATAGGTGGCATAATGTGTTATTGATGAATAAAATCCCAATATAGGAAATGATTTTTTTAGATATGTAATTATATGTTGTATCGTGATGTTTTTTGGACTCCAAAGTCTATTTAGAAGATATTAGTTTATATGTAATTTGGGCCATGCATGGATTCCACTTGACGTTATTTTAGTTCTATGGGCCCTCTTTCTATATACCCATGAGAGACTTTAAATGCACAATTGTGTATAGTGGATTTTATGGTTGAAATGTTTCTGTTGGGTAAAATTATCAATGATTAATTTGCCTTCAATTAATTGTCAACCAGGGTATGTATACTTTGAGCTGCTACACTATATGTGCGGGCAAGGCAGTTTCAATGCTCATGTTGATAGCAATTTAAAGAAATTCTAGTCTACTTTCAAATGAAAATGAAATAGATGAAGAAACTACTGTATTTGAAAGATCAAATGCTAAGGATTACTAGATCTGTTCTTAGAGAAAAAAAAATCAATTTACTGACCACTATCTTATTGTCAAACTCAATTTAACCTACAGTAGCCTACAACAATCTTCCAAAACAACACTAATCTTCCAAAGAAATTCTAAACTACAACAATCTATCAAAACAGTACTAAACTACAACAATTTTTAGCTACAACAATTATCGTTTACTTCTTCAAAACAAACAACCTGCAATGAGTATGCTCAGTCAATCTCAACTACCTTGTATTATATCTAAACTCCAGTCATTAACCCTACAGAGTCTGATACTTAAATATACACAAACACTTCTCAAATAATTGCTGAAATAACACCTGTTACCTCTTAACTCAAAATTGTCCACAAACAGTCTATCAAAAGGAGGTTTGGCTTGCTGCTATTGTCTAAATATACCCTGCTTGCATTTTGTACATACAAATGCACACAAAAGAATGCTGGGGTTATTCAGAAAATGCACACCAATGAATATTAGAACTGTTCAAGAAATATTCACTTATTCTTGTCTATATATATACTATGAAGCCGGTGTTCAATCCTAGGAAACAGTGCTGTAAACTATAACACTTTTCCTTCATTCAATGCCAAGCAGCATAATTCCAACTCCTATTTAGTCACTATTCAAAATATTGTTTAACAGACCCTAGATGCTTTGTAAATCGAAATATTTAAACCTTCTGCTACTGTAAATTCTTTTTAAATCCACACACTACAATGCGAGACTACCCTATAGTTTTGTGAGCTCAAAAGTCAAAAGAATGGAGCTAACGCTAACAGCAAAAGGAAATATGAAATCCAATCTATTCTCTTCATGAAATAGATTCTACAACAATCCAATTCAAGTTCATCACACAGCTTATCAATACCATAACCATCAATAAACAATCCACGCTGAAAACCAGAGAGGGTTTTAAATACAAACTGTTCCTAAATCTATTCAACAGGCTAGATCAACTGCAAATGATATTAACTAATAATCTGCAGACATACATTCTATTTCAACTCACCAATGAGCAAAACCATTAGCATTCCATAAAACAGTGTCAAAGGATAAAAACATTACTATACTTACTGCAAAACAAACAATACTGAAATAGAAAGGTTTGGTGTTGAAGGTGGGCCCTTCCCTCAACACCTAACAGTCTTAAATCAAAGCTTTAATGAATATAAACACTAGATCTGTTGATGAAATAAAGTTTTACAGTCTTCCCCTTTCAAGTATCCATCCTAAGGATTATTTATAGATGGATAGATGAACAAGATCCATCCCAGAATGCAGAGATTTGAGCAACTACCCAGAAAATGGCCAACACCAAATCTAGCAAAACCATGTCTGTTCCGAAAAGGATTTCTCCACATTCATTGAGAAATTCTGAAAACTGCCCATGGTTAAGGGTAAACAGGGCCATTTGTGAAGTGGGTTTCGAACCGTTTTGAGTAACTCCCAACCGATTTCTCAGAAATTGAGCCCGAAATCAGGTTCCTGATCAAGGACGGGAATGCCACTTTGCCAGATTGCTTGAGATCCATACACTGCTAAAAATGGAGCGTAACAGCTCCTTGAATGAAGGAAATCCATGAAACAGCACCGGAATAAACTTCATAGGCATCTGGAAGGCGATTTGAATCCCAGAGACATCTCCACTGTGGACAGAATCCCCCAAATCGTTGGTTTAGGTAGCATAAATCTTCCTTGGAGCTCCAAGACCACTGCACAAAAGAAACAAAGACCCATTAGTTGACCAAGTATTTGAATGGACTCTTAAAGGCCCAATTATATGCATAAAACAAGGCAAAATAATGAATAAGTAATTAAAAATCACTTACCAAAGCCTAGGAATGTTGATCTCCCAAAAAGACATAATCATGTACAAACAAAAATTATTATTATTTGATTCCATAAGAATTTAAGCTAGAAAATATTATACTGAATAGTCAAAATAGGAGACCAACATCTCCCCCAGACTGAAGGTCTTGCATGTCCCTATGCAAGAAAGTTTCAGATGGACAAAATTTGAAACTCAAAGTAGATGATCAATCCTTGGATCCAACTCCAGAAACTGAGGCTGAGGTATTAAATAGAACTTGAACATGAGGAGGAGACAGGACAGTTTGTTGTTGTACACTAACCAATTGTTCAAACTGTTTATCTTTCTTCTTTAACTGTTTCTGAAGACTGCGATTTGTCCCTGTAACCTCGTCAACCAAAGTTTTTAAAGAAGCTACCTTAGCCTTTAAAATGGCATTTTCCTTCTTGACGAACAGATCCAATCTCACATACTCTTGTAACTTCTTTGTCAGTTTAAAATTCTTCTGCCTAAAATAATCAATTCCCTGTGCTGAAGCCTCCGACTTATGAGATTTAGTAGATTTTAAACCTAATTTGGAAAGTGATGCCTTGGCAGATTTTAGAATTGATTTTGAAGGGGATGCTGGTAGCAAAGGTTCACTAACAGGACTTGACATTGTAAAATGATGAGGTGAACCAGGAGAATCAGAATTATCATGGGCAGAGGAAGCATTGGATGATGACAATTCAACATGTACAGGCTCTTTACCTTTGGATTCCCTTTTTTTTCTTTAATAGTCATGCTGTGGGTAAATCTTTGATTGGGTGAAGCAAACAAATTTTCATGACCCTTTTCTCCCCCAGACTGAGAGCTGACATGCTGCCCCTTAGATACTGGAGACTTTTTAGTATGGGATGGGCCCATTTTCTTACAATTTTTAACAGCTAGTTCATGAGGGGGACTGTTTTGGTGTACAGAAATATTTGCAGAGGAGGCTTTATCAACAAAATCAGGGATACAAGGCTCACCTACTTCATTCCCCAAGGATGATTTAAGATGAGAATTAGACAGCCCATATACAAATTGCTCCCATACCCAATCCTTCATTATATTAAGGATAGCAAGTTAAAAATAAGGAAACAAAATATTACCAAATGTCAATGCCCTATAATGATATACGAAAGAACGGTAGTGTATCAACCAAATAGATGACAAGGTTACTATGGTAAACCATAATGCATCAAACTTGTATTAAAGGCAAAAGCACTTGGTTAATAATAATAACACTTAAGTTATAAAAATTATCCCAACATTCATCATTCATTACCTTTACCATGTAACATGCCAATTTTCCAATTTTTATTCCGGTACCCCATCTGGCACTTTGGCCAGGCTAATATACAAATGTATTTTCAAGCAGACGGGAGTGAAAAATAATTACCAGTATAGCAGTAGTATTATCAGCAAGGGAAAATAACTGTCTAAAAACAAATCAAATAACAGCCTGAAAATTAAATAACTGCGTGAAAAATTAAATAATTGCCTGAAAAAATAAATAATTGCCTGAAAATTTTGTTTTATCAGCAAGTTTTAAATACAGAGGTACTTTCCGGAACTTCAACAAATTTAAAATATAGCAGTAATTTCAGACTGATAAAGATAAACAAGAATTACGAGCATATCTTGAAGAAGTAGTAATTACCAGCATCTTTAGCAGCTGTAGTGTTATTAAAACAAATGTACTCAAAACAGTGATTTTAAAACAATTTAGCTTTCCCAAAATACACCACTCAGATGAGTTAAAAAAAACAATAAGTGAACTGGATTAAAAATTTGTTTGACCCTCAACAGTTTCGTGACATAATTACCTCATTTCCAGCTTGCTGCTTCACCTGATTAAATCGGAAACTAAACTGTGTTATGAAATCAATTTTTTTATTAACAATACAAAACAAACAATCAGGAACGCAAACTTCAATCCACCGCCCTTACTCCTATGTATTTATAATTCTCAAACAATCATAAATGCAAACTTCATTCTCGTCATTCATACAGAACTTTTTCCACCAGGACATGTGCCACAAGACAAGATGAATACTAACAGAAGCTAATGGAATACTGGTCCACTTTGACTCAGCTTCACATAGGACAGTTTGAGTAGTGAAAAGAAAATCCAATACTGAAATTCACAGCTATGTACAGAACTCAAAAAATATCAGGCATAAACCTCTTTTTTTCACAAGAATCAGGTAACCAAAATTCATAGCAGCTGGAGATGATTATCAACTAGCTATAAACTGACTTTTACAAACAGCCTCTTTAAATTTTATTTAACCACACATATGACTTCGCTTTTACCTTTACATAAGTACATTGTTCATACACACAAGTATAGATGAGGCTTTTAAAGGAGATATTCGAGTCAGAACCCACTGCCAACGAGCCCGTTCAGTACCCCGATGGGGTAACTGTAACATCTAAGAAGCTTCTTCCCCAGTCAGATGCCCCATTGCCAACAGGCCTGTTCAGTACCCTGATGGGTTTGCCTATTTATACCACAGGTCGGTACCCACTGCCAGCTGACCTGTTCAGTATCCCAGCGGGTTAACTTCTTACACCCATTTTCTGTCAGAGGCCCTTGTCCCAAGTTCATCTTAAAGATAAATTTTATGATTTGCTCATGCATAGATGAGTGGGGGAGAAGCTCTGAAAACCATCTAGGAGTGGGATGGTATCAAAATTGGAAGAGTATTCTTTATACATGCCTGTAAAGATTTGCCCAAATGAACAACTAACCTTTGCAACTGTATAAAGTGAAAGTCATAAAGTGGCTGCACAAAAATGTATATATATGTATTTGATATTATAGAAGCCAATAGATAATAACCAACAGACTGCCCAGTCCTGGAGACCTTTTTCCAAAATGGTGCCTGACTTAAAAATAACTCAATGCCCATAGCTGTTACTAAAAAGAATTTCCTCGCTCCATCTAGTGTGAAACCAAGTCAAACATGACACTAGTAACCCATAAGTTTATAAATAAAATCCCTTTTGAAGATTAAATCATTCATGGGGGAAATGCCAGGTGGATAATCACTTGTATGAATAAAGAGGCCAAGTCTAAAAAACCTAACAGCACACATTTATTTACTTGATACAGGCATTCCAATTAGCCAGTGAAACTCAGAAATTTAATCCATATTTACAGTCCTTAAAAATGCTTTGTAAAAATAATCAAAGGCTGAAATAGGGGTAGTAACAGAAAGACTTCCCTTATGCCTTCAAAACATCCTAAGCCTCACTGCAGAAAATATCAGCTCTAGTTCTGATTGCTGACTCATGTTATGAAGGAACTCTTGCTTAGAAAGAGGTTTGTGATATACCTTTAACCGATGTCCATGACCACAAATGTAACCTGTCCATCACCAATTGGTCTTATGTGTACAGAACCATTAATAAAAACAATAGTCACAATTTCATATTACCTTCTGGCATTTTTCCTTGCTATAGGCTATGAGCTGCTGTTATAATAAATTTTCTGAAAGTATGGATTGGAGAGAAGGTATAAATTCTGGTCAAAGATCTTATCATTTTATTGAAAAGAAAGAAAAACAACAAAGTTGCATTAATTTCTAAACTAAACATGCAACTTTTTTTATTTATATACATATTTTCCTATTCTACTTAAGAAGAAAGAAAACATTTCTATTCAAGTATAGGAATTCTTCCAATGTAACCAAGTGCGAAGTAAAATTAAAAATATACCTTTATCCACATATGGAAAGGTTGTTGCAATGATTACCTAGATACGGAGAACCAACCGACTTACTTGCTTCTACAACAAAAGGTGTTGAAGGAGGAAATGGTGTTGTATTCTGGTTGCCTCTTGGAACCAACTTTCAAAGTATTCTTAGTACTCACCTTCCTTTATCATATCATGTAGATCCCCTTCTTCTGATTGATTGATTTCGAAAGTACATAGAGGATCCGCTAATACCTCCTCAATTTTTGCCTGCTTTCCATCGGATGTAATCCCCAAGTTGTCAATTTCCTCTGTAATTTGGCAAGGAATGTCTTTTTGTGGCTCGTGGGACTTTGGTTCATTTGTTATGTCAGGAGAGGTAGATAAACTCTTAACTGCTGTTAGGATGTGTTCTACCTGATAAGAAGAACTCCCAACTATAGCTAGGATTTGAGAAAGTTTTCCCAAATGGATGGTTACTTCTGCAACCATTTTTGTCAGTTGTTTTGTTCATGTCTCACACAAGGATCAGTGTCTGGGGTTCTTACAGCACCCAAGTTTTTATTTTTATTTGGTTTATATGTGTTTTAAATTATTCTAATCAAGACTATATACCAGTAAAAACGTATTTACGCCAATCAAACACATGCCGCTCTTGCATAAAATAAAACACTCTCGAAATTAAATTGTGGAAAGTAAACACACCCAGACTTGCAAAAAGAAAAACACACTTGCATGAAATTAAATTGCAAGAAAGTAAACACGCCTTACAGGAAAGGTAAACACACTTTTGCATCAAAATAAATCAAACATGTGAAAAAGCAAACACACTTATGAGAAGGAAACAACAAGGATTTGGGGCAACCCACTAAAGTGGACGTGTCAGACTGTTACACCATGGGAATCCCGTAGTGAATTCGTCTTTGCGTCTTGTCGTTTCCCCTCCACCTTGTTGTGTAATGTAAAGGAAACCTATCTACCCCTATCTACCTGAACTTCACAACCAACAAATTCGTAGAAAATGAGCAAAATACCAGCTTACCTTGAAGAAAATCCCCGGCAACGGCGCCAAAATGTTGGGTAAAATTATCATTCATTAATTTACCTTCAATTAATTGTCAACCAAGGTATGTATACTTTGAGCTGCTACACTATATGTGCGGGCAAGGCAGTTTCAATGCTCATGTTGATAGCAATTTAAAGAAATTCTAGTCTACTTTCGAATGAAAATGAAATAGATGAAGCAACTACTGTATTTGAAAGATCAAATGCTAAGGATTACTAGATCTGTTCTTAGAGAAAAGAAAATCAATTTACTGACCACTATCTTACTGTCAAACTCAATTTAACCTACAGTAGCCTACATCAATCTTCCAAAACAACACTAATCTTCCAAAGAAATTCTAAACTACAACAATCTGTCAAAACAGTACTAAACTACATCAATCTTCAGCTACAACAATTATGGTTTACTTCTTCAAAACAAACAGCTTGCAATGAGTATGCTCAGTCAATCTCAACAACCTTGTATTATATCTAAACTCCAGTCATTAACCCTATAGAGTCTGATACTTAAATCTACACAAACACTTCTCAAATAATTGCTGAAATAACAACTGTTACCTCTTAACTCAAAATTGTCCACAAACAGTCTATCAAAAGGAGGTTTGGCTTGCTACTACTGTCTAAATATACCCTGCTTGCATTTTGTACATACAAATGCACACAAAAGAATGTTGTGGTTATTCATAAAATGCACACCAATGAATATTAGAACTGTTCAAGAAATATTCACTTATTCTTGTCTATATATATACTATGAAGTTGGTGTTCAATCCTAGGAAACAGTGCTGTAAACTAGAACTCTTTTCCTTCATTCAATGCCAAGAAGCATAATTCCAACTCCTATTTAGTCACCATTCAAAAGACTGTTTAACAGACCGTAGATGCTTTGTAAATCGAAATATTTAAACCTTCTGTTACTGTAAATTCTTTTTAAATCCACACACTACAATGCGAGACTACCCTATAGTTTTGTGAGCTCAAAAGTCAAAATAATGGAGCTAATGCTAACAGCAAAAGGAAATATGAAATCCAATCTATTCTCTTCATGAAATCGATTCTACAACAATCCAAGTCAAGTTCATCACACAACTTATCAATACCATAACCATCAATAAACAATCCACGCTGAAAACCAGAGAGGGTTTTAAATACAAACTGTTCCTAAATCTATTCAATAAGCTAGATCAACTGCAAATGATATTAACTAATAATATGTAGACATACATTCTATTTCAACTCACCAATGAGAAAAACCATTAACATTCCATAAAACAGTGTCAAAGGATAAAAACATTACTATACTTACTGCAAAACAAACAATACTGAAATAGAAAGGTTTGGTGTTGAAGGTTGGCCCTGCCCTCAACGCCTAACAGTCTTAAATCATAGCTTTAATGAATATAAACAATGGATCTATTGATGAAATAAAGTTTTAAAGTCTTCCCCTTTCGAGTATCCATCCTAAGGATTATTTATAGATGGATAGATGAACAAGATCCATCCCAGAATGCAGAGATTTGAGCAACTACCCAGAAAACGGCCAACACTAAATCTGGCAAAACCATGTCTGTTCCGGAAAGGATTTCTCCACATTCATTGAGAAATTCTGAAAACTTCCAAAGATAGGGGGTAAACAGGGCCATTTGTGAAGTGGGTTTCGAACCGTTTTGAGTAAATCCCAACCAATTGCTCAGAAATTGAGCCCAAAATCAGGTTCCTGATCAAGGATGGGAATGCCACTTTGCCAGATTGCTTGAGATCCATACACTGCTAAAAATGGAGTGTAACAGCTCCTTGAACGAAGGAAATCCATGAAACAACACCGGAATAAACTTCATAGGCATCTGGAAGGTGATGTGAATCTAAGAGATATCTCCATTGTGGACAGAATCCCCCAAATCGCTAGTTCAGCTAGCATAAATCTTCCTTGGAGTGCCGAGACCACTGCACGAAAGAAACAAAGACCCATTAGTTGACCAAGTATTTGAATGGAGGCTTAAAGGCCCAATTATATGCATAAAATAAGGCAAAATAATGAATAAGTAATTAAAAATCACTTACCAAAGCCTAGCAATCTTGATCTCCCAAAAAGACATAATCATGTACAAACAAAACTTATTATTATTTGATTCCATAAGACTTTAAGCTAGAAAAATATTATATTGAATAGTCAAAATAGGAGACCAACAGTTTCCACTAGATTATATCATGTATGATAGTATGTGATTGGCATGTTTAATCAAACACATCAACCTGCCTATGTATCTTCATGTTCGTAGAGCCTATTGTTTCATTGTCTTGACCTTAACCAAAAAGTACCATTCAATCAAGAGGAAATATTTGTTAAAAGCATGGGAAGCTTCTATACCTTATTTTAACACTTGGATTAGAAAGTTTCATCAAAACTATAAGGTGTTTATTGATGTTCTTGGACGACCAACTTCGATATTTTGGATATAGACAAGGGATTTACCATGTTTGCTTATGTATTTTGCGCAATATATGAATTCTACTTGTTTTTTTTTATTGTATGCAAGCTTGCAATATAATTGAAAAACTTTGCATATTTGTTAATTTTGGTTTGGATTCACAATGATGCTTGCAAATATACATATATGCAAATAGTGAAGTTTGTTTGTTTTTTATCAGTTAATTGGGGTTTTGGTTTATATTGCGCATGTAAATTACTTATGCAAACTTGCAATGTGCTTGACAAACTTTGCATATTTGTGAATTTTGGTATGGATTCACAAAGATGCTTATGAATATGCATATGGAAATAGTGAAAATGATTTGTTTTTTATGAGTTAATTGGGGTTTTGGTTTCCATTGGGCATGTGAATTTTGGGTATAAATTTTGGTAAATAATCAAAATTATTTGATTTTTATGATTAAATTGGGGTTTTGGTTTCCATTGGCCATACGTTAATTTATTTTGGGTTAATTTTTCAAATTAGGGAAAATAAATTAATGAATTTAGAGAAAAAATCATGAGAAAAAATGAGGAAAATATAAGAAGAATTGAGGAAAATACCTCACAAGAGGAGGTTGATCCAAAGGTGGAGTTCAATGTCTTTGGCACACCCAAAATGCATTCGCCCACTCACGTTCTTCTCCGTCCAACTCCAACAACACTGCAATGTGGCGAAAATGACGAGCTTGACCTGTTTTAAACAAAAAAAGAGGTTTTTCAAAACGGGGGCGCGATTTGATTCAATAAAACTAAGGCACAATATGATTCAATAAAACAGAGGCATGATTTCTTCTACTATTCTAATTGGCATTCTAGTTGGTAGCCTTGGGACTAGGCTTGGAAGGTTCGTGATTGCTTGGAATGTTTTCTATTTTATGGATTAAGAGTGCTTGACTTCACTCCACCATTGCATCTAAAAGGTCCCTCAACTTTGTGCACCTACCCAAAAATGCAAATAAATTTATAAAAATCAATATAAATTTATAATAGTAATAATATACTTTTAAGGTCACAACAAGCTAGACACCAGTTTGTTTCTGGGACAAGATACCTTGTCTATTGTAATAAACCAAACAATTGTTTGATTATTTATTACCTTGAATAATTATTAAATTTTAAATATTTTGACAATAAAGTGAAAATAAATGTAATGGATTATTATTATTGAATAATTAAAATGCTGAGAGGAATCAAAACTAAAGTAGTCATTAAAAGACTGTTTGCTCACCCACAAGGGGAAATGAAAAATGGCGAAAGTTGTTGAGTGTGAACTCAAGTGATGTGAGAGGCATCTTCCCCGAAATCAGGTCAATACTCCTTGTGGATCCCTAAAGAGAAGGAGGCTCGTAAATGACCAAGTCCTAGGAAAAACACTATAAAATAGTATGTCCATCGAATAAGAAAGAGGCTCGCAATGCATTGGGAAATAATTTATTAATGAAATTATACGGTGAATTGATCATAATTTTTCCTTGTGGTTCAACAAACAACATCAGGGGTTATGGAGAAAGTAATTTTTTGCTTCTCTAGGAGTTGGTTGTGATGAACATCAACTTAATTTTTTTTCTCGATAGTGGTTGCAGGTTCTTTCTTGAATTTATTGACTATTTTAGTTTTTATATTTACAGAGAATTTTTACCTTGTATTTTTTAGTATTCTTTTTACTTCTTTTAATGATACGTTTTTAGTTTTTAAACTATTATTAGTAAAATCATTATGTGCAGAATGTAGAATCACGGATCTCTTTAACATGTAGAAATTTCAATGGTAAATTAATCCTCTCTACAATGTTTTTTCCATGTTTTTGAATATCCACTATAAATCAAGCCTATAATGTATAAATCTCAGATTTAACAGCTAGAGCCGAGAGACTCTTCATAGAGATCATTTCTCTATTTTAAATTACAATCTTGATAAATTTACAATGCTTTCCGTAAAGTATGCTTATATCGAAAAGGTACATAGTATTAAGATAATATTAGATCTAAGTAATGTAAACCAGTCACATTCTTCTAGAAGTTAGAGGCCTTCCACAAAGAGTTTAGCTCTACTTTAAAATTCATTCACATACAATTCTACCAGTCATTGAGCTTCCATACCCCGAATTGAACAGATCCAAAGATAAATAATTAATTAAAAAAATAAAACTAAGAGATCACATTCATTCAACTAGATACCGATAGAATATTTAATTAACAATTCTAATTAGAATGTTCAGATATGAGTTCCAAACACAGCACCCATCAAATTGAGTTAAATTATAAATGCAGAGTAATATTATCTACCAAATCAGTTTCATATTCAAAAATTAAGTACAAACAGTAAGATCTACAATGGTTGGTTACCCATCGGCCAATCACATCTACAAGTCTTAATAATTTAATCAATATACAATTTTAGAATCTCTATTTTTAGTTTATACCTATAAATAGATAGATCTTAAGTAATTATTAAATTAAAAGAGAACCACAATATCAAGACCCTTTCGACAAACATCACATTAACAATCTAAGGAAACCAATCAGAGTAAAATAATTAATCAAGCAATATCTAAAGACTGGTTATCTCCAAATCTAGGCACATTTAAATTTTGTTATCGACCAATTTACATATCAGAGAAATTCTACAATGGTGATTTGCCAATCGAGGAACCCTTTTATAATGATCGCCAAGGAGTCCCAAAATCAAAGAGAAGACTCAACTATTGTTCACTAAAAATCAAACTTATCTTAAGTTTTAGAGGTTGTGAAGCCTCTCCCTTCCCTTTACATTGAATCCAGAGTAAACCCCGGTGAACCAAACTAAACCTAATGGAGTCATACATCAAGGTCGCGGATAAGATCTAGTACATAGTGAGAAATCACACGTCGTGGTTTCATGCACACAAAGCACATGCATTAGTGATTCCTACTTTTAGTTGGGTTATAAAACTGTTTACAAAATAGAGTAAGGGTTGAGTATTCTCACCTAAGAGATGTGAAGGACAACTCTAGAGAGGATTCAACCCTGTTGCTACCCTCACATGAGCTATATGCCCAATCATCTTTTATTTGTATAGAAAGGAAAAAACCCACTACATTATCGAATTATAAACAATTGTATACAAACCTTAAACCCTGGAATTGGTGATTTTTACCTTAAAGGATGGCTTGTCCCGTAAAGGTAATGCCATCCGTATTCCTATCATCTTTGGTACCCATTCATGAGAACCCTGGATATGCCTACCAAAACAATGTTTGGGAACTAAAACCATTATTTATACTGAAAAAAATCCATTCTTTTCATTAACTAGTACTTAGAAATGAGAATTTTCTTACCTTCATTACTTGCACAGAAGGACATGGGTTTACTCCTCCTAATAAAAAGAAATGAGAGAACATACCTAACTAGAAAAATAGAAGATGTGACAATTTTGAAAAGAGAAAGAAAGGTACTATGTTTTATAGGAACACTGGGAAAAATTATCGGGATACCAAGGGAATAATTATAAAAATTATAAACAACAAAATCTTGCAGCAATAAAAGAAAGAGAAACACCCACCGCCTTTGTTAAAAATACTACACAAAGGGAACCACTGAAATGATGGGAATGTGGTGAACCATAGTACTTTAAATATTTCCCTGAATAAAATTTTTAATTAATGTCAATTCAATTCAAGAGGCTATTACAATGAGGGATATAGCAAGAAGCATGCCCGAAATCATTGCAACATTGGAAAACAGGGAAATAGTTCGTCAAACATCTATGGTGTAAATCGAAGGTATGTTAAAATACAAACCCATTTCTATATTGATTGATCCAGGTGCAAGTTTAAGTTATGTATCACCTAGAATGTAAAACTATGCAACATAATATTCTACCCAAGTATAGCTGCGTATCATATTTCATTAAGAATAATTCCCAATGGTTCTTTTAAGATTCTTTCTTTGTGAACATATTCTTTTTTTGATTGATTGGAATTCATCACATGGTTTTAGAAATATTACTTTTTAACGTGAAGTCGGTAGATGAATCATGTTAATAATAGAAATTGAAAAAGTATTTGGCCATAAAAATAATTGGGACAGTTTCTTAACAAATCAGGACAATTTCGGGAAAAAAAGGAGTTAAAGTTGGTTCAACATGAGTTAGTATGCGATTCTGTCAAAGCGAAGGTGGGTTTAAGAGTAGGTTAATTGTCTTGAATTTCTAAATCACATTAAATAAACAATGTATTCCAAGAGTGAAACCTGCAAGTAAATTCATTTTTAATTTCTAATTGTTTAAGAAAATGGTGGTGCAATTATGTGATGTAAGTTGTAGAGCATCCATTCCTGATCACCAACTGATGGGTAATAAACTGAGAAATTTCACCGAAAATGGAAATGGTTGAGCATCCATTTCTTATCACCCATGTGGTGGGAAGTAAAAAAAAAATTAGGGAAGAAATTAAACTGATAACAATTTTTTAAACTTAATCAGAGTGGTTGAGCTCGATTCTTGATCACCGATTTGGTGGACAACTTAAAAAAATTGTGGAAGGAATTGAAAAGAGAATGTTGTTATAAAATACTTTTTTTGGCGGTGATATTTGGAACAATCAAAACATGCCAGTGTATTCATCCTCACATTTGGCCATCAAGATGACTCACACCAAAGAAAATTCATGAAAATTCATCCAAGAAAAAATTTGTGTGGAAGGTACGTTGTGCAAGACAGAAATAAACCATTATATCAAGGCATTGTAATCTCAGTAGGTAATAAACTTTCTGTTTTCTTGTTACTATTGATCAATAAAAAACAAGAAATATCAACAATAAGAGCATGTACCTACTGATGTTTATAGAATTTATGAAGTAGTTTCTTCTATGTGTATCCCATTCATAGGATATTCTGAGATGATAGTGATGATAGTAAGCAAAATCATCGGCCGATTTGTTGAGAAAGTGTGCATTTTTGTGATAATCATGAAAAAATGGATTCCCTTCCAAATCATCAATAAGAAGGCTCATATATTTGCATGAAGCCAATTTGGCCGAGGTGATTCATGGTTAAGTATGCTTAGATATGTATAATTATGCCTCGGACCAGATTTTATACATGGGGTGTACTTGGATTGGCCCGCTGTGCTTTTTTTGTTGGACATGAAAATTTGGGAAACCATATCAACAACTAATCTGACAGTATTGGATTTCATTGTAGATGGAACATTTTACAGAAGGAACCATAATCCCAATTGCCTGAACTGGTTAATTTCCTCGGTCGAATATATAGTTGAAAAATCTGTTCATTGTATTTATTTCCTTGCAATAAAAATTTGAGGGAAGATAGCAAATAATTTACATGAAAATTTATTTTATATCTCAATTTTAAATTTAATAGTCATTATATAAAATGGCTCGTTGAGTCTTTAAATTTTTGGAAATGATGTTTTAAATCATCCACCTGCAATCTTATGCTTTCAGGAAATGGCAAAGTATTTGTCTGTCAGAGTGCAAAAGAGGATAAATGGGTGATTTGGAAGGACAACATCTACTTCCTAAGAGACTTGCTTTCAAATATGAGACAATGGACAAGTGAATAAATTATCCACCTACAAACTTATGGTCTCATATTTTTTTTAGCACTCACAGGTGAGAAACTGCAGGCATTTTCCTAAGGCAATTTAGGCAAGATCTAGATGCAAAACAGGTTGAATGGCTATTTTGGCAAGCCAATATTATCTTGACCATAGATTTTTATTTTTAAAGGAGGAAATTGTAAAGTTCTTAAATCATCCACCTATAATATGATGTTTTCATAAAAAAAACCCCATACAGGTGAGAAATGGTGGGCATTTTCCTAAGGCTACTTAAGTCATTTTTTCAATACTCAATCAATTTTGCAAATGGTGAGCATTTTTATATCAAGGTGCAAAACACGCTAAATGAGTGATTTGGAGGGAAAATATCTCCGTGAACATAGACCTTTTTTCAAATACGAGTCAATTGACAAGTGAATAAATAATCAACCTACAAATTTATGCTATAATAATTTTTGTACCCCTCAAAAATGAGAATTTGCGGGAATTTTCCTAAGGCCACTTAGGCCAGATTGAGGTGCAAAATAGGTTGAAGGGCTATTTTGGTAGGCCAATATTTTATGGACTATAGATTTTTTGTTTTAAACTGATCCAATGGGTAAGTGTACCAATCATCCACCTACAAGATGACGCTTTCATAGAAATTTTATCCCTCACATGTGAGAAATGGTGGGAATTTTACCAAGGCTACTTAAACCCTTTTTTCCATACTTAACCATTTTTCCAATGGCAAGCATTTTGCTGTAATGGTGAAAAACAAGTTGAATGGCTATTTTGGAAAAAAGTTATATGTCCTTAATAAGAGACTTGTTTTCAGAAACGATTTAATGTACAAGTGAATAAATAATCCACCTACAAACTAATTCTCTAATAATATTTTTATTCCACATGTAAGAAATGGAGGGCATTTTCCTAAGGTCATTTAGGCCATTTTTAGGTGCAAAATAGGATCAGTGGATATTTTTGTAGGCTAATAGTATCAAACCATATATATTTTTTCAATATTGAGCCAATGGTCAAGTGCATAAATTATCCACCTACAAGATTATCCCTCCGAGGTGATCAATGGTGGGCATTTTCCCAAGGCTACTTAAGCCCTTTTTTCAATACTTAATCGATTTTTCCAATGACGAGCATTTTTCTAATAGGGTGCAAAACATACTGAATGGGTGATTTTGAAGAAAAATATATCCTTTATCAGAGACTTGTTTTCAAATATGAGTCAATTGAAAAATGAATAAATCATCGACCTACAAATATATGTTCTCATAGTTTTTTAATCCCTCACTGGTGAGAAATTACGAGCAATTTCCTATGGCCATCAGGGATAATTTTAGGGGTGAATTTTAGCCCAGTGGGCTATTTTTCCATGTTTTTCTCCAAAAAAAGATTCACCATTTTGCATTTTTTGAAGCCCTGTTTCACCTAATTTTGACCATGGGGGCTTCACTTGTTTACCAATATCCTATCACATTAGTTCATATTGTGGGTTTTAAAATTATCAAAAATCAAACCAATATATTGCAGGTATTGGGGGGATAAGGGGTTTAAGGTGGGGGTGGGTATGGTGGTTTATAAGGATTGAGGTATAAAAATGGGTGGGGATGAGGTTTTAAGTATTGGGAGGGGGTTTCAACAAAAAGAGTTTGGGTCAATATCTCTCGAAATTAAGGGTATTCTTTAATATCCCACGATTGCACGTGCTATGTGAGAGGTTCACTAACTGAAGTCCTTGTGATTTTGATGGGGTAAAAATTTTGCACCCTAAAAATCACCAAATTATTATTTAAATGATATAAAATCCTTGGAAATTAAAATATTTTTTGAAAAATATCGCTAATCATTTTATAGTCGGCTATTAAGAATTGGTAATATTAACCAACATTTATACACTTTTAAATAAGCATGGTTCCTTAAAATCATCCTTGATGGCCATTTAGGCCAGTTTTAGGTGCAAAACTAGTTGAGTGGCTATTTTGGCAAGCCAATATTTTCTAGCCCATAGATTTATTTTTTAAATTGATCCAATGGGTAATTGAAACAAATATCCACCTATAACATGATGCTTTCGTAGAAATTTTATCCCTGACATGCGAGACATAGTGGGCATTTTACTAAGGCTACTTAAGCCCTTTTTTCAATACTTAACCAATTTTACCAATGGGAAGCATTTTTCGGTCAGGGTGAAAAAGAGTCTGAATGGTTTTTTTGGAAGGAAAATATCTTCTTGAATATATACTTGTTTTCAAAAATGAGTCAATGTACAAGTGAACAAATCATCCACCTACAAACTTATGATCTCACAATTGTTTTATCCTTGACAAGTGAGAAATGGCAGGTGCAAAATAGGTTGAGTGGTAGTTTTGGTATGCCAATATTTTTTTAACATTATACTTTTCTCCAAAAATGATCCAATGGTCAAGTGCATAAATCATCCACCTGCAATATTATGTTTTCAGAACAATTTTATCCCTCACTGATGAGAACTGGCGGGTATTTTTCTAAGGCGATTTAGGCCATATTTAAGTACAAAACAGGATGAAAGTTTGTTTTGGTAAGCCAATATATTCTTCACAAGATATTGTTTATAAAATTAAAGTCAATGATGAAGCAAATTAATCATCCACCTGCATGATGGTTCCTTCATAAGAACTTTATCTCTCTCAGGTATGAAATGGACAACTTTTTCACAAGGACACTTGAACTTGATTTTCGATACTTGTTGATTTTACCAATGACAACATTTTCTGGCATGGTGCAAAACATGTTGAGTGGCTATTTTGGTTGGCCAATATTATTTTAACCTTACAATTTTCTCCAAAAATGATCCACTTGAACCATATTTTCAATACTTCTCAAATTTTACCAGGGAGGGAATTTTCTGGCATGGTACAAAACAAGCTGAGTGGTTATTTTTGCAAACCAATATTTTTTTTAACATTAGATTCTTTTCCAAAAATGAAACAATGGTAAAATGCATAAACCATCCACCTACAAGCTTGTGTTTTCAAAATAATTTTATCCCTCACTTGTGATAAATGGTGGGAATTTTCCTAAGGCCATTTAGGCAATGTTTAAGTGGACAAAAGGATGAAATGTTTTTTTGGGAGGCTAATATATTATTCATTAGAGACTTTTTACAAAAAATGAGTTAATGGTGAAGCGAATTAATCATCCACTTGCATGATGGTTCCTTCATAACAACTTTCTCTCTCTTAGGTAGGAAATGGTGGCCATTTTCCTAAGGACACTTGAACTAGATTTTCAATACTTGTTAGATTTTACCAACGAGGTCATTTTCTGGCATGGTGCAAAATAGGTTGAGTGGTTGTTTTGGTAGGCCAATATTTTCTTAACCTTATAATTTTTTCGAAAAACGATGCAATGGTCAAGTGCATAGATCATCCACCTACAAGATTATGTTTTCAGAATAATTTTATCCCTTAGTGGTGAGAAATGTGGTATTTTCCGTAAGGCCATTCAAGCCCCCTTTAGGTGCAAAACATGATGAAAGGTTGTTTTCGCATGCCAATATAATGTTCACCAGAGATTGTTTATAAAAATTTCAAGTCAATGGTGAAGCAATTTAGCCATCTTCCTGCATGTTGGTTCCTACATAATAATTTCCCCTCTCTCATGGAGGAAATGGAGGGCATTTTTGCAAGGCCACTTGGGCCAATTTTTCAATACTTAACCAGTTTTTGCAATGGAGAGAAATTTTTGGCATGGAGAAAAAAAGGATGATTGGTTGTTTTGGTAGGCCATTATCTTCTTGGACATAGGATTTTTATCAAGAATGAGTCAATGGTCAACTATGTAAATCCTCCACCTGAATGTTGATGCACTCACAATTGTTTTAGCCTTTCCAGGTGAGAAGTGTCGTGTAAGTGTCGATATTTTGCATAAGGATTTCTAGGCCAATTTTAGGTGCAAAACATGCCATTTGTTTTTTTTCTGCAGACCAATATATTCTTGACCAGAGACTTTTTTCCAAAACTGAGGCTATATTTGGGTGCATTAGTCATCCACCTACAGTATGGTGATTTTAGAATAATTTTCTCTCTCTCATTGAGGAAATGGCGGTCATTTTCCCATAGTTGGACTTGAGATGGAATTTTCCAGTAATAGCCAATTTCATCAATTACAATTGCTTGGCCAAATTTCATGGTATTTGCAAGTATGAAATGAAAATATGAAAATATAAAAAAACAGAGAATAATAAAAACTTACATTCTCCAATTTGAATCGCTCAAGCAAGACAAATATTGAACCCTATGTGTGAAGTTTGGTGAACTAGGGTAGATTTTTAGTATTTTTTCACAATAGCATTTTTTAGAATAAAAATGAAAATATTGAATAGTGGAGTAGTGGTGAATGTTAAAACACATCATGTTCAACTTCAAGCATTCAATTTGATGATGTAACATTCTTACTAGCACATGAAGAATGTTTTTATTGTTGTGTTAGATTAAATAATGTGAATTTAGTCATTGGATAAAAAACGTAAACAACCATTCCATTTTTCATCATAAAAAATCATATTATATTTCAAACATAAACATAATAAATTCTTAAACAATCTCTAATTTGGTCTATCAAAAGACTCCAATCCTTTTCACTAGAGAGAAAGTCCAAAATGATCAACACATGATCTTGGAGCAACTAATAACGTATAGAACTAGAGTACATATACATATAACTTCAGGTAACTGTCAAAAGAAAATATTGTCTACAAAACTAAATAGCACTTACATTATTGGATTCACACCAACTTTAAACATAGAATACATATTCAAACCCTTAAATATACCCTATTCATGATCCTATATATATATATAGATAGACACACACTTTTAATATATTAAAACAATCCCTTAACCTAGACAATTATAATTGCTTCCTTTTTTTCTTAAATATTAAATCACCCAATATGCTCTAATATTTCTTACTTCGTGAATCCCTTGTGATAAGACATTAAAACGGTTTAATAAATTGTTTTACAAAAAATTTAGAAATCATGAAACACATTTATTCACTCTTACTTAACATTATTAAATGATTATAAAAAATTATACAATCTTGCATGCCATTGAACTAAGAGTAACCAAGTACTCTATATATAACCTAGGGAGATGCCACATAACTTACCTAACAACCGATCCAAAAGTAAAACTAAGAAAACTTGTAGATATCATGTATCAAAATTTGATTCGTTTGAGTTATATACTTTTTCTTTAAAATGGACATAGATCGAAAGACCAAACGTCCATTTTAACTCACGTTCCTATATTTCTTCCCAAAAGACTAGCTGTGAGGTTAAAATACAATTGGGATGAAAATATGACACCGTGAAAACTTGGCACAAGATTTTACACATATAATTTACTTCACTTAGTTCCTCCAAAGTATCTTTATAAACTCAATCTATGCAGATTGTGAAGTTAAGGTAAGCCTATTTAGATTTACAAGCCCAAACATTTATAAAATTATATTATTCTCTTCTTTTAAGTACAAAAATAGATGAAGCGCCTTTGCAGGTGTAATCTTTGTACAGCGTTTCACTATTTAGGACATCCGTCATCATTATGTTTTGTCTGGAAGTTTATTTGCATTCTAGATTTCATTTATTATAATATTTTATTTTATTTTCTTTATTTTAAAGATTAGTTAATTATGTTGATAAACATTTAGACGTTATTTTAGATTTTAGACTTGTTTGAATGGATCAATAAGATTAATCTAAGTGTAACAAGTGTATAACAAGGATTCATTTTATGGTATTGGTATTTTCTTATACTTAAAATGCATATTTATTAAGATTTAAATAAGCTTAGTTAAAGGGTTGTTAAAGAAACAGTAACAATTTGCTTTTGTTTTTTCATTTGAGTTTTTTTATAAATTAAATAGTGTTTGTTTCATGCTTTTATTAACTTTAACAATCTAATATGAATAATAGATATAAAATTATAATTTTAGCTTTTGTTTAAGTGGTTAGTTATACCTATCACAATCAGAGAGCAATTTACTTATGATTGTGCTATAAATTTAAACATATAATTTTCAAATGAAAAAAAATGTGTAAAAAATATTGTTAATATTAAAATCATTAAACATTTATTTATATTATTGAATATTTCTGCCACTTGCCAAGTATTTCGTAATGGATTTTCCTTAACTAAATTTGGCGCTACCAACCCTTTTTAAGCCGCAACAAATATATAAATGCGTATTCCAACATTGTATGTATATATTTTTGGTAGGCAACGCCTATGAAACTGTTAAAAGAGGCAATGAAACGGCTTCACGCAGCCATCGTTTAGGCTACTTAGTCATGCGTTACAAGGGAATCCAAGTATAAATTAAAGCTATTAATATATTGAATTTAATGAAATATCGACCAGATAAATTTTGATAAGCTCTGAGGCCATCGTTGTACCTGTTAATATAATATTTAACTACATAATCCGCTAAACAATATAAACTGTTTTATTCTCAAAGAACACATTATTTAGACAGTTCTAAAACGGGACAGCTTTTATATAAATTGTTTTATTCTCAAAGAACACAATATTTAGACAGTTCCAAAACGGGACAGCTTTTATAATTCGAAATAAATGCCTGGCCGTGAGGACACTTACTCTGATGGGCAAAACCATTATTTATTTACTTCAGCGTATACTTATAATTACGTTGAAGAGCTACAGCAACACGAAATAGTTCAAGGAAATGAAAGAAAACTGATAGGAAATGATGTTAGGACGAGATATGAGATATTTAGTATGGCTTCTGGCCAGCATAGTTACCGGGCGGGTCGTAGTTGCAGATAACGAAAGTCCAACCGTTGTTACATTGAGCTTGAGCGCAGCCCAGCTTATTGGAATTTCTCCACACCACCTGAGTATAGTGCCCGCACTCTTGACCTGCAGCGCAGGTATTAGAATTGTAATCATAGTATTGCTTCTCGTTAACCCACGCCGTCACCGCGCCTCCGACGGGATCTGAGCCTCCCGACTGCTCGTAAATATTTTCTCCGTATTGACCACCAGAGTGCTGCAGAGCGCAGTCTCCTATGCGTTGATTTGCATAACTCTGCGCGTAAGCGGCGACAGTGTCGTCCCATACAAGAGCCCCGACACCGACTTGGGCTCTCGCGTCATTGTGAGGAGTTAAGAATTGTTGCTGCACATCTTGGCCTTGTCCGACGTCCATGCAGTAACATACCAATTGCAGGAAAACAACATATTTCAACAGGCACTTCATAGTTGCAACCCTAACACTAACGTCAAATCCTGAAACAAACAAAGAAAGAAATCTCTGAATCCTCACTCAATTCAATAGATGAAAACAAGCAAAAGCTTATGGATATTTATAGGAAAACTCTGCAGTTCACAACCACATATTGCTCCATAATACTCCATAATATGGTGGAAAATGTAAGCATTGTACTTCAGTCAGTCAAAATAACTCATTCTAGAAGAACGCCGAGCCTTGACTGACCTGGAATCTAGACCCGTACGAGGCACGATGCCACTGTTGAAAACGCATACCTTAATTGAATGAAAGCGTAGACTCACAGAGCTTATCTTATAACTATTAACATCGACATTCACCACAAAAACAAAAAGCAAAGAAGCAGTCCAACACGGAAACATATGTTTTCAAGCATATACCAATGAGAAAGAAAAGTATATCGTAGCTTTTATTGAACATTCAGCGCGTTCGTTGATGAAAATCTTAAAAACGTATCGCAAGTTTCAGTCAATCAAATGCAAATTTTGTTATTTAAGAATTGATATTTGTCATGTTATCCTATATGATATATGATAGAATAGCCATACTGCACATTAAATTGTCTTCTCATGGAATACTACACCATTAAACCTTTAACACAAGTTACACATCGCAATTATCCTATCATCCTATCTTATCGCATCGCCATTTTGTTTCAATCCCCTTGACTAATAAAACAAAACCCAAAGAACCAGTTTCACAGGGAAACATATCCATTCAGCTATATAACATTAGGAAAGAAAAACATATTGTAGCTCTCACTGAGCACTCAGCGTTATTAGATGAAATACGTAAACACCTCTTCATTGAGTCAAATGCAAATTCTCTATACTGCGCGCCACTAAGCAACCAAACAAAAGTATCTCATTTAAGCGCAAATTTGACATGTATATTTTAACAAGTTCCCATAAGGTACAAAATTTATTTGAACTTACTCTTCACCATCTCGGGGCAACTCTTAAATGAGCGAAACAAATGCAAAAGTTTTTTTTTAATTAGAAAACAAAAATTATAGATCAAATTCTAGCAATATGGTATCCATTTGAAATACTTCCTATTGTTTATCCATGTGGTCAAGATATTCTTAAATGGACTAGTGTCTATGATAGCACCAATTTGTTGAAGGAGATCGTATTTTTGAAGCCTTTGGATATCATGGATTGTTTCCAAATAAAACTTCTCGACATGTGAGTAGCACAATTTAGGCCGTGCTATGCTCTTTCTTAGATAATATATTACGTGTTCATGATGAAATCGTCTTCTTGAACAAAGACCATAATGATGGTAGGTTTAGAAAACCAATAATATCAAGGGAAATCCTCTACTCTACTTTAGTGGAATAAGTAATGAGAGTGACATAAGGGCCTAGTTTAAGGCTTTAAATGACCATTGAAAGATGTCATTACACATGAATGGACTCCCTTTTAAAAATGTGCATGAAAGCAATGTAGTTAGAAATAAACCTTTATAAGAAAATGCTACCTTTTTCTGTAAGGGTCAATGCAAGCTAATGAAGGTCACTTTTGGCACATTAGATGTAATAGAAAACTGTTGTCAAATGGATGTAGCTTGGATGGCTGGGAGGAATGAATGTTACCTTCCCCACCCATGTTCTACTCTTGTAAGTGACATGTTGCTTTTGTGGAGCCCTTTGTAATAAATGTTGTGATTGAGGTTTATGTATTGAAATTTTTTATAACTATGTCAAATTTCATTTTTTCTAACAGTCACTTTTTTTTAGGCAAATGATAAGGTACATGTTTTTTCGGGTGCCCCCTTTAAGGTCCTAAATGATGCTTTTGGGATACAAAACTTTGCAAGCATGTAGAGAACATATAACACTAGCAGCACTATTTTTTGAAAATAAAATTAGTAATTTTTTATTTTTTTTATAATTATCTAAGTGATCATTCCTCGAAAATTGTACATCTTTTGTGGGTGCATCTTTTGAATGTCTTAATAAAATAATCATGAAATGGGTTTTTTACAGTATGTAGAGGTCAGTGTCTTCTAGTGCACCATATAATTTTTTTTTAAACGATTACGAATTCAAAAAGTTATGGGAAAAACAATAACAACATGTATTTTGAGTTGAGGAGTTAGGACATAATAGAAATTGAAAACAAATAGGAAAATATAATCTTTTTTAATAAAAATTACATATTTAAAATCTCCAGAAAAAATCCTATTTATGTTAAATATTTCGTAAAAAATTATTATGTGTAGCATACTATAACGAGTGTGTAAACAATGAATTCTTCAGAAAATGGGGGAAATGTCCAATTAGCTATGGTTTATTATATACCATAGCATAGGTTTCGTATCGCTGAAGAAAATTCCAAACCATACACAGGACTATTTGTAAGATACACGAAATTTCTCAATGTAAATTCTGAGAAAATGGGGTAAATTTTTTTGCTTGTACTATATCCAACCAGTCAACTATGTTAGCCTCTTGAGAGTGTGTAATCACATAATTGTAAACATTACAATCACTTCCATCTATTCATATAAGAAAATTACAATTCAATTGATTAAGTTCCAGTGAGTAGTCGACAAGAGGGCTATACTAATAACCATACTAGTATAAGAATGATGATAAGAACTTATACCTCACATACAGAATCACATTTTGTTGCAATTCAGAACCATCAAACTATAATGCCTCTATAACAATTTTAGATAGGAGAATCTTATTAAAGATAGATATGACATTTACATTAGTCGCTAGACTATCCCTCGAATGGGATAGCGATTACACATTTACCCTTTCTTTTATTCATCATTGACATCCCTCCTAACAAGGTACTATACTTGTACTTGTACTCTTGGCCACAACTGTAAAAGATGACGCATGAGTCACTTGCCTTTCGAGTGTTATTCCACCATTGTAACACAGCTCCTGCAACCACCACTTTATATGACTCGACATGAATATTATTAGTGCCATAAATCCAAAAGCATAAGTCTTCTAAACAAGGTAAACTACATCAATAAACAAAACAGTTCATTTTATTTACACTTGTCTTTCGAGACTCTTTCATCATTGATACACAACCTCTACAACCAATTCTCAATATACATATTAGTGCTATAAAACATGTAAGCTACATGATAATTTCTATAAACAAAATTAAACATTATAGGTGCTTCTATAATGCAATTTTAGCTTGAGCTACTAAAAACATGTCCATGACTTTCCACCCAACCATAGGCTTCATTCGACGTATGTTTTCCCATCTAAAGCCACCGCCGAGCTGGGCGACGAATCCACTAGGCTGAGAGACAAAATAACATTTTTGCCTCCTTGTTTCATGAAAACCATTCCCCTTATCTAAGACTCATCTCATAATGAAACAAAATCTGTTAACTTTTAGAAAGTATGGACAATTTACTATTCAACAATCGAAAACCAATAAATCTTTAGACGTGAAGGTACACCCTTTACAAAACACATTATATTTTAGTTTTTGTTATAGAAGAAGGATGAAGTTAACTCCCTTAGTTTCTTAAATGTAAAAGACTCCTTCCCCTCCTAGAGGAAAAAATGCTTACATAATTAAAAATCATATTAATGTCATACCCCTTTTCAATATATATATATATTAATATATTTCAAAGACTTGGCATAAGTCATCATTATACCTTTACATTTACAATTATAATAATGTTATACCCTATTTCACAATATATATATACACATACTTAATGTTATACTTTTTTTTTAACAATATATTAAGTCATAAATATATCTTCACATTAACAATTATACTACTATCATACCCTTTTTTGGCTCATAATGGAAAAATCACATGCAACCCTTTAGATCTATACTGCATACCCTAAATTCATGGACATATATTAGAAACATACTCTCGAAATCGTGGTTACCATTTAAATCTATTTCTAGAACAAAATGCAAGCACACACTGGAATCATGGACACGGTTCAAATCTATATCCAAAACTCAATGCAACATACAATGAAAAAAATGCAATCTCGGTTCATATCTATATCCAAAACTCAATGCAAACAACATAGGACAATGCGATATCAGTTCAGATCTATACCCAAAACTCAATGCAAACATACACTAGAAAATGCGATCTCGATGTAGATCTATATCCAAAACTCAATCCAAACTCAATGCAACAAACACTGCAAATTGCGATCATGGTCACGGGGCTTCACTTATTGACCAATATCCTATCACGTTAGTTCATATTGTGGGTTTTAAAATTATCAAAAATCAAACCAATTTATTGCAGGTATTAGGGGGATGAGGGGTTTAAGGTGGGGGTGGGTAGGGTGGTTTATAAGGATTGAGGTATAAAAAGGGGTGGAGAGGAGGTTTTAAGTATTGGGAGGGGGTTTCAACAAAAAGAGTTTGGGCCAATATCTTTGGAAATTAAGGGTATTCTTTAATATCCCACGATCCCACGTGTTATGTGAGAGGTTCACTAAGTGAAATCCCCATGATCACGGTTCAGTAATGTATTTCAATGGAAACTTCAGATTATCCAAACATGAATCCAAACTCAATGCAACAAACACTGCAAATTGCTATCACGGTTCAGTTATGTATTTCAATGAAAACTGCAGATCATAAACAATATCAACTAAAACACAGGTGACAAACGAAGACCTAGATTTCGATTCTGATTTTCTACACTAGAGAGAACTAAACACAAATATGGATTTCAATGAGGAAATCTCATATCATAAGCATATAGCCACTAAAACGTAGAGGACAAAAAGAAAGATCTGGATTCCGATTTACACCAGAGAAAACTTAAAAACGCAGATCTAGATCTCAATGAAGAAATTCAGATTTTCTACATCAAAGAAAACGTAAAATGCAGATCTGGAACTCAATGAAGAAATTCATATTTTCTACATCAAAGAAAACATAAAATGCAGATCTGGATCTAAATGAAGAAATTCATATGTTTCTACATCAAATAAAACATAAAATGCGGATCTAGAACTCAAAGAAGAAATTCAGATTTTCTACATCAAAGAAAACATAAAACACAAATCTAGATCTAAATGAAGAAATTCAAATTTTCTACATGAGAGAAAACATAAAATGCAGATCTAGATTTGAGGTAACAAATAATTCCTTCAGCTCAAAGATCACGATTCACATATACAATGACTCCCTTTTACAAATCGAATGCAGTAAAGAAGGAAGAATCAAAACAAAAACTGGATCTGAGATTTCGAATCATTTCTAGAGATCAGGATTCACATACCTTTAGTGCAAGTGATCCAAAATGAGATCTGGATCATTCCTTTAATGCAGACCAAAAAGAGGTCACGATTTTCCCCATCGTCGCTTCCCAAGAACTCCCTGCTCTAATAGAAATAAATGCATTAAAAGAATACCCCCTTACATATCAAGTCGACAAGTGCCGGAAGGAGATCTTCACGTTTTACTTTTAAACAAAGGTGGAGCTCTAAATTTTTTTCCAAAGAGAATCATGTGACCCCAGTTCATTAGTAACCGTGTTCTTTATGTTCCTCATTGTATTATTCGATCCCTATGAGATCATCCTCCACTTAAAGTGGTAGGTGTATTTTTAGTTATATTATAGTTACAATAAAGTTTTATTTACCCCATGTTCTTAACAATATATTTATATAGGTATATATATAATAGATCACTATACTATTTAATTAAACCACACTCATAGTTCTCTTTACCATAGTCTTTGAAATGCCATGTTCTAAAGGTAAGAAATATGACTAATATATATATTTTTAACTTATTTTCTCAGTGTCATTATGGATGATGCTTTTCAAAATCATGATAGGTAATACGAATATTTAGAGTATTCACCTAACCTCATTTAGGATAAAGAAAAACACTAAGTAGCTTTCTGCTAATAGGAGTTCCATTTAGTATGTGACGAATAATTTTTACTCGAATGAGGATAATATCAAGTGAACACCCATTCATTTAAAGGCCCAAATATGACACATGTCATCAATTTCATGGATTTCTCAGACATTCAAACTCTACCCCTAGTATATTCATCCCCAATATTGTTTAAGTCGCACAGTTTTCAGTCTCCTAACAATTATAAATTGCATCTATAATTTGGATGAGCTAGATTTCATACTTACAGTGCCTTTTACTCATGCTTTGTCATTTTTTCGATCATGTACTGAGGGGATGTTACACTATTGGTGACATGCGAGCAAGTGAATTGGCATGTTTAAATTCAAATTACATCACCCTCCTTGTAGAATTTACAAATGCGTACGCATTATATAACTACAAAACATGAGCGCATTATATAACTACACACATGTGCGCATTATATAACTATAAAACATAAGCGTGTTATGTAATTATAAGACGTGAACGCGTGTTGTAGATCTAAAAATCTAGCACTATGTGTAATATATCAAATGTATGGATAATAGCTTAGAGGGGGTGGTGAAGGGTCAAGGGCCTAGGAAGATGTTGGAATTTCAAGTGGGGATGGTTAATAGTTGAGAGGGGGTTGGGAATGGTCAAGGTCCTAGGAGGATGTTGTAAATTTGAGTGGAGAAAGATGAATGGAATGGGAACATTACGGGTTACAAGGGTGAAGGGGAGTGGAGATTGAGAGAATTATTAGGAGGAGAAGAGGTGTTGAAGACGTATAGGATTAGAAGCAGTACACAAGACTTGAGTGACGAAGGGGGATAAGCTGGAGGGGAGGAAGTGGGTGATGGTTTGATGAGAGAGATTATTGGTGAATGGAAAAGTGGATATGGATTATTAGAGGAGGAATAGGATGTGTTGGAGGAGAGAGGCAAAGGAGGGGGAAATTCAAGTGATTGGAATGAGATGGGATAAAACATCTAATAGGGGTCATAATGAGGTATGGGGTTGAGGAGAAGGGATAAGTTGAAAACATAGAAGAAGAGAGAGAGAGATAGAGAATTATGTGGAGAGTGTGTGAGAGAGAGTAAGATAGAGAGGGAGGAGGGGGGTTGAGGGAGGGATGAAGATAGATGAAGGAAAGAGATATTGAGGGAGTGATAGAAGGTGTCTATGTGTGAGGGGCGATGGGGGAATAGACACAAGGACAGAAAGGTGCAAGTTCACACATGTAGAGAGAGAGAGAGAGAGACATGGATGGTGCCACCATAATCACCATCATATTCATCATGTTGATCATCTTCATCACCATCATCATCATCATCATCATCATCATGTTGATCATCATTATCTTCATCATCATCATGAACAACATCATCCTCATCCTCATTATCATGACGTTCATCATCACCGTCTTCATCATCATGGTGTTCATCATCATCATAATTGCCATCATCTTCATCATCATCATCATTTTCATCATCATCGTCATCATCATGTTCATCATCATCATCATCTTGATCATAATCGTCATCATGACCGTCATCATCGTATTCATCATCATCATCATATTCATCATCATGATGTTCATCATCATCATCACCACCATCACCATCATATTCATCATCATCATCATGTTGATCATAATCGTCTTCATCATCATGAAAATCATCATCTTCTTCTTCATCATCATCATGTTAATCATCATCATCTTCATCTTCTTCTTCTTCTTCATCATGTTGATCATCATCATCTTCATCATCTTGATCATGATCATCATGGTCATTATCATCATCATCATCATCATGTTCATCATCATCGTCTTCATCGTCATGATCATCATGCATAAAGGAAGGGAGGGCCAATGAGTAAGTCATAGAGGGATAGTGAGCAAGGCACATGTGTCTTCATCATCATCATATTCACCATCATGACCCTCATCATCATCATCATCATCATCATCATGTTGATCATCATCATCTTCATCATCATGATCATCATGATCATCATCATCATCATCATCATCTTCATCATTAGGATTTTCATCATCACTAGAATCATCATCATCATCATCATAATCATCATCATCATCATTATCATGATGTTCATCATTATCGTCTTCATCATCATGATGTTCATCATCATCATGATTGTCATCATCATCATCATCATCATCTTCATCATCATCATCATCATGACCCTCATCATCATCATCATCGACATCGTCATCTTCATCATCATCATCTTCATCCTCATCATCTTCAACATAATCATCATCATCATCATCATTACCATCATCACCATCATCTTCATCATGTTGATCATCTTCATCACCACCATCATCATCATCATGTTGATCGTCATCGTCTTCATCATCATGATCATCATTAACATGAACATCATCATCATCGTCCTCATTATCAAGATGTTCATCATTGCCATCTTCATCATCATCATCATCATCGTCACCATCATATTCACCATCATCATCATCATCATCATCATCATCATCATCATGTTCATCATCATCATTGTGTTGATCATCATCATCATCATGACCCTCATCATCATTATCATCATCGTATTCATCATCATGATGTTCATCCGTTAGAGGAAATTTCAACTCAAAATGAGCCTTTTAACTTTTATTCAAATTCCATGTCATCATGTGTTAGCCAATGAAATTGCTTTAAATTTGAAATACCGTACAGGTCTTAAACACTTTTTTTATATAAATTTGGGGATAGGTATCATAAAAAAACTACTTTTTTTGTTTGTATTTTTGACATATCTCCCCGTGTTTTTACTCAAATTTCGATCGGGAGAGGTCATTGGATGCGGAATTAAATTCCGCATCCAATGAGCTCTCCCAATCGAAATTTGAGTAAAAACACGGGGATATATGTCAAAAATACAAACAAAAAGTAGTTTTCTTCTTTTCTTCCTCCAAAATTAATTAATATTATTTTATTATTTTAACTATTATTTTCTGAATTCATTTTAGGAGTCCCATTTTGAGTTGAAATTTCCTCTAATGATCATCATCATCATCATCATCATGTTGATCATCGTCATCTTCATCGTCATGATAATCATGATAATCATCATCTTCATCATCATCATCATCATGTTAATCATCATCATCATCATCTTCGTCATCATCATCATCATCATCATTATCATCATGTTCATCATTATCATCTTCACCATCATGACCCTCATCATCATCATCATAATCATCATCATCATCATCATCTTCATCATCATTGTCATCATCATCATCATATTCATCATCATGATCATCATGATCATCATCGACATCATCATCATCGTCATCTTCAGCATCATGACCACCATCTTCAACATCATCGTCATCGTCATCATCATCGGCATCATCATGTTCATCATCATCATCATGTTGATCATCATTGTCATCATGACCCTCATCATCACCATCATCATCATATCCATCATCATCATCATGTTCATCACCATCATCTTCATCATCATCATCATCATGTTGATCATCATCGTCTTCATCATTATGATAATCATGATGATGATCATCTTCTTCTTCATCATCATCATCTCCTTCTTCTTCTTCTTGATCTTCATCATGTTGATCATCATCGTCTTCATCATCATCATCAACATCATCATCGTCTCCATCATCATGGTCATCATCATCATCATCATCATCATCGACATCATCATCATCTACATCGTCATTGTTATTGTCATCATCATCATCATCATCATCGCCATCATCACCATCATGATAATCATCATCGTGATCATCATCATCATCATGATTATCATCATCATCGTCTTCGTCATCATCATCGTCACCATCATTATGTTCATCATCATTGTCTTCATCATCATCATCATCATCATCATTGTCATTGTCATCATCTTCATCATCATCTTTATCATCATCATCATCATCGTCGACATCATCATGATCTTCATCTTCATCATCATCATCGTCGTCATCTTCATGATCATGATCATGATCATCATCATCACCATCATGATAATCATCATCATAATCATGATCATGATCATCATTATCATCATCATCATCATCATCATCATCATCTTCACCATCATGACCCTCATCATCATCATCATCATCATGTCGATCATCATCATCTTCATCACCATCATCATGATCATTATCATTATCATCATCATCATCATCTTCACCATCATGACCCTCATCATCATCGTCATAATCATCATCACCATCATCTTTATCATCATCATCATCATCATCATGACCCTCATCGTCATCATAATCATCAGCATTATCATCATAATCATCATCAACAACAGCATGTTGATCATCATCGTCTTCATCATCATGATCATGGTCATTATCATCATTATCGTCACCGTCGTCTTCAACATCATGATATATAGAGGGGGAATGAGGGAGTGACACACACACACAGATATATATAGAGAGAGAGAGATAGATTGTGTGGGAGATAGAGGAGGGTAGGTGTGAGAAAAAATGAGAGAGGGGGGTGGGACAAACAATAGTGAGAGAGTAATGTAGGGAAGGATAGTGAGGGAGGTATAAATAAGGTATAGAGAGGTTTTGAGAGATGAGGAGTGAGGGAGGGACACACACACACACATAGAGATAAAGAGAGAGAGAGGGAGGTTGTGAGAGAGAAGGGGGAAACACACACACACATAGGAGTAACAAGAGAGAGATACCACCCCGAGAAGGGGAGAGACGGTGAGAGAGGGAGGGATGGAGTAAGGGAGAGAAAGAAACATATAGGGAGGGATGTAGAGAGAATGAGGGAGGTATATTTAGAAAGAGATAGGGGGTATCTAGGGATTGCTAGGGGTATAGAGAGAAACATTTATATGCATGAAAAGAAGGGAACACTAAAAACATTTGATTTGTTTCTAACCATAGAAAATATTTGTTTTCTTATGATTTTATTCGTTGCCTTAGCCATGCACCTAATCTATTAATTGTGCTTAAAACTATCACGTGCGCGTTTTACTTCTACAAATTGCATACGTGTTTTTACTCTATATAACACATGCGCGTTTTAGGACTGTAAAAACAGTGGATTGTTTTTGTCCGAGAGAAACTTTACTCTGTCTTTATGAAAACACAATTAACGCATATTTTTTTTCAACAGAGCACAAGCCCGTCTATGTAAATACTCACAATACACATTCTCCATCATTCTTTTTGTTATGCAGGTGCAGCATTGAGGACATCTTTCATGGTTGAGGAGCACACAGGATAAGATATCAAGCTTCAATATCATTTCATGGGGATGGTGTATATACACAATTGTACAGGAGAATTAGCTTGAGGAACAATTTATGATTTAACTTTCATTTCCTTATTATTCAAGAGAACCAAAAATAAATTTTCTCAATCATCATTGTTTTGATGGTAAATATGAACAATTGAGAAGGAAGATTGAAGCACCTTGAAGGATCTATAGTTATAAAGCAAGTTAAAGGTTTGAAATCTTGTAATTGAGGAGCAACAAAAACAAACTATATTGAATTGATCATTGTGGTGATGGGGAATGTACGTAACAGAGGAAGAAAATCAACAAGGAAGAAGAGACCTCAAGAAGTCATTGAAGAAGAGAAATAAAAGAAAACAATAGACATGATGAATCAGAGGCTTTCTTTGGAAAATAATCCAAATCCAATTATAAAGGATACCACGGTTCACCCTACTAATCCAACACAAGAAAAAAGGAAGCATTCACTAGAGGGACCTTCAATTTCCACAATAGTTGTTGAACAAGCACCCCATGGAAGTATTCAAGAAGCAAAATGTAGGTGCTCATTAGGGGATGTTTTAATTCCCACTTCAAGTCAAAGTGATAATTTACCATCTCAAGACAAGGCTCATGAAAAGGTGTTGGACATGGAGCATACTGTTGAAGAGGCATTGGACATGGAGCCTATTGCTGAAGAAGAAAATATTATCCGGACTATCGATGAGGATGTTTGCCTTCCACCATCCAACTACAAAGAAGAGAATGAAGGACAACAAGTTGCTACTGAAATGCCAGAGCATATTGTTGATGTGTTATATGATAGAATTCCAACCCCCTTACCTCCATTAGAAAGCACACGTCAAAGAAATCCATAGCATATACAAGTTGATGAAGGAATCCTCAATTCCATTGAAGGTACTCTATCTAAACGTAGTATTTCTTATCAAACTCAACAGATACTAAATAAATATTTTGTTTCTAAATGTGATGGAGATAAATGTAGATTATTTTTATCATTGTTAAAAGATAGGGGCATGAATACTGTTAGGAAATCATTACAGAGAAAGATGATAAAGAATTATGGACCAAGTTATGATATAGTTAAAATCTTAGTAGATGCCTTTGGTAAAATTTGTAAGAACATATGCTCAAAGGACCACAATGCGGCTCATCGTGTGTTGTCACAAGCAATTGTAAATAAGAACACTAGGGTCCTTCATTTTCTCAAGCCTACATCTAAAATAGTTAATTTGAATGTAAAAACCCTCCATGTGTATTCTATTAGAAGAGAACATCTTGACACAACCACCCAGACATATTTTTGGGCCTTTATTGGTCTGTTTCCACGTCGTGACATGAAGCTAGTTGATGTAGTAAAGTTACTAGTGCATAGTTTTTGGAGTGATCACAGAAGGCCTTCTTGAAACTGGAAGGATGTACTAAAACTGAGAAGGGGTTCAAAGGATCTTGAACCACATATTAAGCATCTTCTTGATATAACACATACAAAACTATACGAGAAAGTTAGGAATGAACATAGACAATTGAATTTGGGGCAAAGATCTTTTGAGAAATGTAAGCCTTGGTATGTTAGAATAAATAATCTTTGTAACACTTGTTGTTGTAGATATCATGTAGGATATGAATATTACTATGAAACATTTTTGTACATTCATCATGTGTTGCATACTAACCATGTGCAATATTGCTCCCTAACAATACCATCGACTTCATCAAGAGAATTCATTCATAGTATCATGTGCAATAGGCCTGAGGGGAAAACATACTATGCAAAATCTTGTTTGGATGGAACTTTCTCCAACTATGCTGGAATGGCATTATTGAGCCAATGTATGCACGAGAGTGGAGACAATGAATTTTGGAATATGGTTATAGATATGAAAAGTTTCAAATATATTAGCTATGAAATAGTCCCATGGAAAGAAAGCAAAAAAATACAATTGGTGACATCTTAGGTACATGCATTTATCTATAAATTTATGTTTGAATAGTTACATTTCAATCCTTACTTACAAAATAAAATTGATATTGGGATCATTTTGTGTCAACAGGTACAATTTAGTGACTTCTTCAAGGAATTTATTGAAAAGACACATCAATATGTTCAGCATGTCCACTTGGCACGATGGAAAGATGAGAAGTATAGAATATGCAGAGATACATTTCCTCATGGTACTATACTTTCAGTTGTTGATTTTGCCGATAACTACACTCTACAACCTCTAAATGAGATCCAAAGTTAGTATTATCACTCTGAGTAGGTTTCCTTGATGGTGCATATCACATATAGGCATGGCCCAAATAGCAGTGAAGAGCAAAGGGAAATTATAAAGAAATATTACTTCTACATAAGTGATGATAGCTACCATGACTTCCACTATGTATGTCATTGCTTCATCATGTTCTATGATCATTTGAAGGGTAGGAACATATAGATGGATCGACACTGGATTTGGTCTGATGGATGTGCTGGTCAGTTAGAAAATGCACACATATTTCAATGGTTGTGTTCATTGCATAAAAACTACAAAGTTCCACATATGTGGAACTATTTTGAGACTGGGCATGGTAAAGGAGAGCATGATGGAGCTGGAGCATGTGTCAAAACAACCCTATGAAGAGAGAAATGGAAATTATCTACAGTATCTACTATTTGAAATGCTCAATCTATAGTCAGGTGGTGCACGTCAGTAATGGAAGAGGAATAAGCTATGTGAGTAGAATCCAGAAGAAAGAGACACGCGGAGATATTTTTTTGGGAGGTGGTAGACATAGATCTTTCACATGCATGGAAATGCGAGACTGTTCCTAGGACTCATGGCTTTCATTCGGTTCGAAGCTTTGATAACCCAGTATTTGAAATTTGGACCAGAAAACTCACTTCTTTTTTCCCACCTTGTTGTGATAGTGACTAGGATGGGTGTGAATCATTGGTTGGGTTGATGGATGGGATCGCATATCACTTCCACTTGATCAGCATGCAATTGTTGAGTTAACTCCGTTGGAAGAATACCAATCATCTATTTCTATAGATTTTGATCATGTATTAGACCTTGTACAACCTGGTATGATGCATTTCCTTGACATTTTTATGTTTATTTACGTTCTCTTCAAACTCACATTAATGGCCTTGTATCACATGAAAAATATTTGATCATATACCTACAATCATATTATGCAGGAAACATATACACTGAGGTTGCATCAAAAGATAGTGAATGGGGTGGTAATTACTGGTTGGCACGTTGTGTAGAGCGAAAGAAAACCCTCATTATGTCCACGACTGATGATGAAAACAACAAATTCCCAATTGGGTCTATGGTTATTAAAGGTGAATACCTTGCACATGAAAACAACGAAAGAAAGAAAGGTGGATATGTTTACAAGGATTACAAACCAGGTGCAAGTGTGTATCACTTTACCAACTTAATCATTGGTACAAACCTCTAGGTATGAACAATGCCTACCTGAAATTCATCGAAGGTATGCTACTTCTTACCGGATACAGAGCACAAGAGACTAATGGAGACATTAGAGGAAATTTCAACTCAAAATAGACCTCTTAAAGAAAATTAATAAAATAATAGTTAAAATAATAAAATAATATTTATTAATTTTGGAGGAAGAAAAGAAAAAACTATGTTTTTGTTAATATTTTCGATATATTGCCATGTGTTTTTACTCAAATTTTGATTGGGAGAGCTCCTTGGATGCAGAATCAAATTCCGCATCCAATGAGTACCCACCCGGCATAGTTTTGACGGGCCCCACTACCCCAAAAATAACAAATACCTGAAAAAATGTGATGATGATGTCATCATCACATTTTTTTAGGTATTTCTTGTTTTTGGGGTAGTGGAGCCCATAAAAAGTATGCCGAGTGGGAACTCGTTGGATGTGGAATTTGATTCCGCATCCAATGAGCTCTCCCAATCGAAATTTGAGTAAAAACACAGGGAGACATGTCGAAAATATGAACAAAAAAATAGTTTTTTTATACATATCCCCAAATTTGTATTAAAAAATTGTTTAAGAGGTGCTCCCTTTTTGAATTTTAAAGCATTTTTATTGGCTAATACATGATTACATGGAATTCATATTAGTTTTGGAAGGCCCATTTTAAATTGAAATTTCCTCTAATGCCATCATTATAAGAGATGATCCGGAGGGCTTGGTTGTATGATAATAGGTGGGATCTAGCATGATGAGGTATGTTATATAATTTTAATTTTCCCATGTATGTTGCTTATGAATATGTCAATTTTTTGTTCTTGATATGTGAGATTTTCCATAATGTTGTTTATAAATATGGCGAAAGTTCTCTTGTATGTCAAGTTAATGAACATCCCAAATTTTACATATGATCAATAAACCCTATATATCAATCATATGAACATTTCAAGATCTCATTCACATGATATACATAACATTAAAATACATACATGTACCTCTTTAGGTCACAGATGTACCTCTTTAGGTCATACCTATCAAATTTCTTTGTAGGATCTCTTATAGGACTAAAACCCTAATTTTTCAAGTAGGTAATATTGTTAATGTTTTCAACCGATATATAAAACTAGGATGATGGAAATAAGATGCCGCAATGATAAATTTATATTTTAAGGCTTGTGTAATTTCATTCTTGACATCTCACCTCTTATACCATGTTAATTTTTTTATTATAACCAATAGTTCAATGCATAAAGGTAACCATAAAACATTTAAATAAAGAATTTAACATGTAGGATCTAGTATGTGGAGGTGACCTGAAACTCTCCATAGATCGATGCTCGGACCTCTGATCGATGAACCGTTGATTTCGTTGGATTCGTGATGTGGGATTTTATCTAGGTGGGGCCCTATCCTACTTGTCCATTTCTTGGGGACCTCCGAATACGATGGTTTCTAAAACTAGGGTTTCGCTCAGTATGGGACAATGCATTTCACACCAACAAGGGAGAAACTTGGAAATCCACAGACGGTGGGGATGCGGTTGGAGTTTCCATATTTCCCATGCCCAAAAAATCTAGCAGGATTTGACGGAATTCAAAATTACAGCTCCACGACGTTTTTTGTACACCGGGCACAAGTCCACCAAGTGCCCCTGAACGGTATCTTGAGGTGACCTGCAACTCACCATAGATCAATTATTTGGCCTTCGATCGATGAACCTTAAATTTCATTGGATTTGTGATGTGGGATTTTACCATATTTTCCATGCCCAAACATGTTAGAAGGAGTTGACAGAATTCAAAATTGAGGCTCTGTGACATTTTTTACGCACCAGGAACAAGTCCACCAAGTGTCCCTGAATGGTATCTGGGGTGACCTTAAACTTGCCATAGATCTATGCTCAGGCATTCCATCAAAAAAACGTTGATTTTGTTGGATTTGTGTTGTGGGATTTTAACTAGGCGGGAGGGGGGGGGGG
>LPNX011108111.1:514649-527806 GCA_001517045.1 Pseudotsuga menziesii
GCAATGCATTTCTCGCCAATGAGGGCCAAAATTGGAAAGCCATGGATGATGGGGATGCAGTTGGCGTTGCCATATTTCCCATTCCCAAACATGCTAGCAGGAGTTGACAAAATTCAAAATTGTGGCTCCATGACGTTGTATGCACAGCAAGCTCAAGTCCACTAAGTGTCCCTAAACAGTATTTGGAGGTGACCTACGACTTGCCATAGATTGATGCTCATGCCTCCGATCGACGAACTGTTGATTTCATTGGATTTGTGACATGGTATTTTATATAGGGGGGCCCTCTCCTGCTTGTTCATTGCTCGATGACATTTGAATATGGTGGTTTCTAAAACTAGGGTTTCACTTAGTAGGGGACAATACATTTCACTCCAACGAGGGCCAAACTTGTAAAGCCAAAAACGATAGGGATGTGGTTGATTTTACCTCATTTCCCATGCCAAAAAACGCTAGCAAGAGTTGATGGAATTCAAAACTGCGACTCCGTGACATTTTTTGCACACCAGGCATAAGTCCACCAAGTGTCCCTGAACAGTATCTGGAGGTGACCTACAACTTGCCATAGATAAATGCTCGTGCCTTCGATTGATGAAGCGTTGATTTCGTTGGATTCAAGACGTGGGATTTTAGCTAGGGAGGGGCCTCTGCAGCCTGTCCATTTCTTGATGACCTCTGAATATAGTGGTTTCTGAAACTAGGGTTTTTCTTAGTAGGAGACAATTCATTTCACACCAATGAGGGAAAAACTTGGAAAGCCACAGACGATGGGGATGTTGTTGGAGTGTCCTTATTTCCCATGCCCAAACACTCTAGAAGGAGTTGACGGAATTCAAAATTGTGGCTCCATGACACTTTTTGTGCACTGGGCACAAGTCCACCAAGTGTCCCTGAATGGTATCTCAAGGTGACCTACAACTCGTCATAGATCGATGATCGGGCCTCCAATCGATGAACCGTTGATTGTGTTGGATTCGTGACATGGGATTTTAGCTAGGGGGGGACCTCTCTCAACTGTCCATTTCTCAATGACCTTCGTATATGGTGGTTTCTGAAACTAGGGTTTTGCTCAGTAGGGGACAATGCATTTCACAACAACGAGGGCCAAACTTAAACAATGCATTTCATGCCAACGAAGGCCAAACTTGGAAAACCACAGCCCTAACTAGGGTTTACTATTTAACATGCATGGCCCATAACCATAAACCTACCAGGGAGACCCTGATCCTAACCCTAATATTATCTTACTGTCACAACTCAGTTCATAATCAATCTAATGTCCATCTCAACTTTTTCAAATTCGGTGGACTTATGCTTCAAATCATGTTGATTCACGAAGTTGGTTCTTGGTCTTTAGATTCTATTGTAGTTCCTTTAATGCTGAGTGATTAGTCATTGGGTGCATGAGATTTTTTGAATAGTTTTGTTGGTTGTTGATGAAATGTGAAGCATGTATTGCACTTAGTTTTATTAAATTACCCTTGAGAATTGACTTAACTTGTAATTTAATCATCGAAAGTCACAATTTTTAATTAGATATATCCAATTGGTGTGCATGTAGTGAGGTGATTGAAACCTTGAAATACATTGTATTGTGTTAGGATATTTAGACACTTAGGAGTTAGTTAAGATCAACTTGTGTAATATATCCATTAGGTAAAAGTGTGTTTCTTTATTATGCATTAGTATGCATTTGTAAATATTCTAATCCGATGATCACGATATGTTCTAGACATAGAGTGATTCGACGATTCAACTTCTCTTAGATCATACCTACCATTAATCCATGGCTTAACACCTGATTGGTCTATGATATCTATTTAAAGAGCATATAGGGTCCTTGGTTAGTTGATCGATTATGAGAAGCTCATATGTAACCTTCTTTCTTTTGCATAATAAATTGCTCCAAGTAGCTATTTGGCTAGGACCATGGACTGTTTCCCTCTCGAGGGTTTTAACCACATGACAAACATTGGTGTGTTGATCTATGATCTATTTGTGTGAAGCGGTTGTTGAAGGTGTTCGGTCTTTTGGGAATAGCCTATTTACCCGAACATGGTATCAGAGCTTTTATGGAGAGCCACTTTCGTTTTTTATCAAGATCTGGAACCGGTGTTCCTGAAACTTTGAAAGGGTTTCTGGTTCTAGATTTTTTTTGTATTTTTGGCCTACGAGAACTATTCCATTGTCTCTAAAGCACTGTTTCCATTGGGAAATAGTTCTCGTTTCACTGAAAATTGTTTCCGTTTGCTCCAGAAACACCCATTTTGGCAAATCTGAAGGTATAATGTTATAGTGATGGATTTTTTTTAAATCTCTCATATTTTATTAGTTTATTATTAGATATTTTATGTTTTAGTCTTGGACTACTATTTTCCTTGACTGCGTATGCTCTTTTCCATGCACCTTGCGCGATCACAGCGAATCAGAAACAGTAAGGGAAAGTTTTTTTCTTGTCTTCTCGGCTACATATGCTCTTTGCTGTGCACCTTGTGTGATCACAACAAATCAGAAACAACAAGAAAACTTGAAAACGTAGACTTCTCAGGTAAGCTAACCAAGATCTAAACCCATTGTGTTGAAAAAAAAATTGTTTTTGTTTTTCATTTTTTTTGTGATTTGCAGGAAAAGAAAGCAAGCACGGAAAATAAGAGAGAAGAGTTAAAAAAAATCCCCCTTCCTATTTCCATACTTTTACGTACCTTTTAAACTTAGTTCACTTGGTCCAAAGTTTCTTTACACCTTGATAAGTCTTGAGTTCAAGTTCAAGTCTTATCAAGCTACTTTTTAGTGCATGCAATTTCTATTTTCAAGTTACTTTATTGTAAAAATGCATCTCACATAAATAAAATAAAATAAAAGTGAGTCACTTAAGTCTTTTAATTTATTGCCGCACTAGTTAAAAGTCCCATTATTGTAAAAGTGAACATAACTTATTTTACAAAAGTGATTCACTTCAAAGCAACTTTATTGTAAAAGTGATTGTCAAATGTTGATCTTGGGAAGAGGGGGCTTCTTTTTTTAGTTGGTCAAGTTAATATCTACCACGTCACTATTGGGGACATCTTCAACTTTTTTTTTGATCAAGCATAACTTCATCATTCAGAATCAGTTTTAAGTGCCGTCTTTTTAAAAACCACATATTTTTTCGAGCTCTTTGCATCTAGACAGTTAGTTTGTATTTTTTTAGCCATTATTTTATAGTATGGCCACCCCTTGTGATATTATACTTACAAATTCTAACTATTTATCATGGAAATCTCATATGGAGGATGTTCTGCGAAGTAGGGGACTTTTCAAGATAACCTCAGGGAAAGAAACAGAACTCACTGATAATGATAAGAAAATTAAATGGGCAAATAGATGTGATGAAGCTCATGGATTAATTGGGATGTTAATCTCTACTGATTTGTGATTCTAGATATCTGGAATTGATGAACCTAATCTCACTTGGGAAAAATTGGAATCTGTGTTTAGTAAACACAATGAAATTCGGGGTCATCAACTTGAGAATGAGTTGATTTCCTTAAATCCAAATTATTTTTAATGCATTCAAGACTATTTATCTAAGTATAAAACTCTTAGACTATTATGTGCAGAATGAAAGATTAAGAAAGAAAACAAACAATGTATTTATCATATTCTTTCAAAACATGGACCTGCATATTTTTTGTTTGTATCTACATTCTACTCCATGAAAGAATCCTTGACTACAGCTAGCTATCAAGAGCCTATCCTTGAATCCTTTTGTGATTCCTTAATTAGAGAGCAAGATAATTTCATTAATCTTGGAATAATTAACAATGTAGATACATCTGGGAAATCCTTATTATCCCAACAGAAAGAAAAGTCCAAGCCTCCCAAGAAACAAAATTTTCGCAATAATAAGCAAAACAACAAGGGTCCCAAACCTTCTCAGTCAGCTCCTTTTTTAAAAAATGACAAAGGATCCAAGCAAAAAGGAAAGAAGACTGAGTGTCATTGCAATTTTTGTGGGAAAGATAATCATGATGAATCTAAGCGTTTTAAGAAGATGGCAACCTTGGAAGCAGCAATGAAGAAGCACCACATCAGCCTAGATTTGTCTTCAGAATCTACCTCTCATGGACATGCACTTTGTGCTTCTGCTTACTCTTATACTACATATTCTTCTCATACTTCAATTGAATGGCTCATTGATTCTGGAGCATCTTATCATATGGCTAAGGATAAAACCATCTTTTCTACTATGCATGAATGTAACAACCAAACAAATATTTGTTGGTGATGATAGATCTCTAAGTGTTGTAGGATCGGAAACAATTCTAGTAGAAAATGGTCATTTCAGTGATGTACTATGTGTTACAAAAATTTCCTGCAATTTTTTATCAGTCTATCAAATTACTCATTCAGGTGAAGGTAAAACTGTGACGTTTACACCTCACCAAGTTGTAATCAAGGATTTTAAAAATCCTCAAAATGTTCTTGCTACTGGAACTATTGATGATATTACCAGGTTGTACAAATTTAACAACTTTGTGTCATCACCTTTTCCTTCAGTTTTTGTTGCTCATAGTGATAACTTGAGCAAACTTTTGCATGAGCAATTTGGTCACTTAAATTATTGCTCATTGCAACAACTATGTAAAGACAATATGGTGACTGGTCTTCCATTGGTATCTTGCAAGGATGGTGTTTGTTCTAGTTGTGTACTCGAAAAACATCATCGGTACAGTTTTGACAAATGTGCCTCTTGGTATGCCTCGGTTCCCATAGAGCTTGTGCAAAGTGACTTCTGTGGCCCTCTTCCATCTGTTTCCTTTTCTGGTTTCAAATATTTCTTAACTTTCATTGATGACTACTCTAGATGCACTTGGGTTTACTTCCTAAAACTTAAGAGTGAAATATTTAACATGTTCTTGGCCTACAAGGTCCTTGTTGAAAAACAATCTGGTCATCAAATTATTTAGTTAAGATCTGACAATGGAGGAGAATATGTTAACAACAAGTTCACTACTTTTTGCACTGAACAAGGAATCTAACAACAACACACTATTCCATATACACCACAACAAAATGGTGTAGCTGAATGGAAGAACCGCACTTTAAAAGAAATGGCTAATTGTATGATCCAATCTAAGGGACTAAGTCTTCAATATTGGGCTGAGGCCATAAATTGTACAAATTACATAGTTAATCGCACACCCACTAAAGTTTTACAAGGTATAACACCGAAAGAAGCATGGATTAAAATTAAACCAGATGTAAGTCACTTTCGTGTGTTTGGTTGTGAAGCATGGGTTCACATTCTGGATAAAAAATGGAAAGCATTGCAACCTAAAAGTGAAAAGTGCATATTTGTTGGATATTCTGAAGATGTAAAAGGTTATAGACTTCTTCAGCCCCATTCACATGATATAATCATTAGAAGAGATGTTAAATTTGATGAAAATATCTTGGCCTGCGAGCCTAACTTGGCGGGTGTGCCATCTTTGGCCTGTGAGCTTAATTCAACGATTGTGCCTTCTTCTTCTTCTTCTTCTTCTAGCTTCCTTGACATGTTTCCAACTCTAGTTTCTGATGATCACAGTAAGGATGAAAATCCACCTCTATCTACTCATGTTTCTCCAATTGCACTAGTACCAATACTTCCTTGATGGGTCCGTTCAACATGTGAAGCAGCTGCTGATCTTGCTGGTGATCCTAGATATCAACGTCGAACATGTTCTCAGTTTAAGTGAGCCTCTTCTCTTTTGGCTCAATTTTTCGAGAATCATGATCTAGAAACTTTTGCAGAATCTTTAGGAAATCCAAATTGGGATGCAACTATCGATGAAGAATATCGTTCCTTAATGGCGAACGATACTTGGGATCTTGTTCCTCTTCCAAAAGGAAGAAAACTTGTCAGATGTAAATGGGTCTACAGAACTAAGTATGCATCAGATGGAAGTGTTGAAAGACTTAAGGCAAGGTTAGTTGCCAAAGTTTTTTCCCAAGTTGAAGGGATTGACTACAATGAAGCCTTTGCCCCTATAGCAAAAATGAATTCCATCCTCCTTGTTCTTTCCCTTGCAGCCTTACATAACTGGGAAGTCCATCAAATGGATGTCAAGTATGCCTTTTTACATGGTGATTTATAGGAGGAAATTTACATGGAACAACCTCCTGGATATGTTCAGGATAACTCTATCCTTGTCTGTCTCCTTAAGAAATCCTTATATGGCCTTAAGCAAGCTCCTAGATCTTGGTATGCCAAAATGGATAGCTTTCTCCTTGACACTGGTTTTTCTAGATGCCATTCTGACCTCAATGTCTATACCAAGAAAGTAGGAAACCATCTCATCATACTTTTTCTTTATGTTGATGATCTTATCCTTACTGGTAGTGACCCTAACCTTCTAGCCCATGTGAAATCTAGTCTTAAGAAAAATTATGAAATGTCAGACTTAGGACATTTTCACTATTTTCTTGGTCTCCAAGTCTTGAAAACCAAAGAAAGAATATTTATTTCCCAGTCTAAGTATGGTTGTAACCTTCTCATCGCTTCCACATGGAAGATTGGTAAACCACCCCCTTCTCCCTTCCAGTCTGGAGTCCAACTTTCTGCCACTTGTACTTCCCCTGAAGTAGATGCCACCTTGTATCATCAGCTTGTTGGTATTCTTTTATACTTGACTCATTCTCGTCTTGACCTTTCCTTTTCCATTGGTCATGTTTCCCGTTATATGCAAACTCCTCATGAAAGTCACTAGAAAGAATCAAAAAGAATAATTCAATATATTCGAGGTACAATTCAATTTGGGATTCATTACAGTACAAGGGGGGAACCTTTGTTGGTTGGTTTCACTGATTCAAATTGGGCTGGTGATCCTGATGATCGAAAGTCTACTGCAGGTTATGTTTTCAGTTTGGGATCTGGACCTATCACTTGGGCTTGTAAGAAACAACACGCACTTGCTCTTTCTTCAGTAGAAGCAGAATATCAAGCCGCAGTTAATGCCAGTCAGGAAGCTTTATGGCTTCAATAGATCATTTCAGAGTTTGGATTCAAGCAGCAGCAGCCTACTCCACTTTGCTGTGACAATCAAAGTGCCATCAAGCTTTCCAAAGATCCAGTTCTACATCAACGCATCAAACACACCAAGCTACACATCCACTTCATCGGAAATCTTGTTCATGATCGTGTTATTGAAGTGCTCTATTTCCCTACAAATGATCAAGTTGCAGACATCTTCACCAAGCCTCTTACAGAAGTGAAGTTTTCTAAACTTCGGTCTATGTTAGGAGTTCAGGAATGTGTCCTTAAGGGGGGATAGGCTCTAATGCCTCCTTCCTTCTCCTAATAGTGTCACTTTTGTAAATCCTTCAATCCTATCGCAAGTTGTTCTTAAGGGGGGATGTTAGGATATTTAGACACTTAGGAGTTAGTTAATTCCTATCCCAAGTTGTTCTTAAGGGGGGATGTTAGGATATTTAGACACTTAGGAGTTAGATAAGATCAACTTGTGTAATATATCAATTAGGTAAAAGTGTGTTTCTTTAGTATGCATTAGTATGCATTTGTAAATATTCTAATCTGATGATCACGATATGTTCTAGACATAGAGTTATCCGACGGTTCAACTTCTCTTAGATCATACCTACCATTGATCCATGGATTAACACCCGATTGGTCTATGATCTTTATTTGAAGAGCATAGAGGGTCCTTGGGTAGTTGATGGATTATGAGAAGCTCATATGTAACTTTCTTTCTTTTGCATATTAAATTGCTCCAAGTAGCTATTTGGCTGGGGCCATGGACTGTTTCCCTTGTGATATTTTTAACCACATGACAATCATCGGTGTGTTGATCTGTGATCTATTTGTGTGAAGCAGTTTGCTGAAGGTTTTTAGTATTTTGGGAGCACCATGTGTACCCCAACATATTGCACTTAGATTTGTTAAATTACACGAGCAATAACTTTGACCATTCATAAGTAATAGATAATCCACACAAATCAACACAATAAATTGACACAAGAACATGTGGAAACCAAAGAACAAATTCAAAGTGAAATGTATCATTCATTTATAACTGAAATGTCAATGTACCTGTCTCCAAAAGTACATATATCTAAAAGGAACAAGAAGTACATGTATCCAAAACTATCCAAGCCACATGACATGTATCGAAATGTACATATATTCCATAAGACACATCAAAACTCAAGTTTCCTCTTGTTCTTTCCCGACGTTGATCCTATAGCCATAACTCTAGGACCAATGTGAGTCTCTGGATCCTGCAAATTAAATATCAATTGTTAAATTCAACTAACTATGTACTAATACATTAGCTCAAAAAGATACCATATGTAAATTAACTCAACAATTATCAACATGTTCATGGACATTGCATGAAACAATTGGTCATTAACTGACATCTCACCTCAGTGAGAGACTGTGACAAAGGGGATTGTGTTCCTTGTGTAATAGATGGCTCTGTTGGTTTAACATCAAGGATGGTCGCATCCATGGTCGAACCAGAGGGGGCTGGAACTGCTAGTACTGGTGGTGGCTACAATCACCAAATGTTGAAATAGTTAGACATGTGCATGAATAAACAATAGACAACAATAACAGACTATGTCTAGATCATGTTCAAATAGTTGTACCTCTGTGTGGCTTGTTGTTATTGCAGATGCCACATTGATTGCTACATCAATAACTCCTGCTGCTGGTGGCTACAATCACAAAATGTTGAAATAGTTAGACATACATGCATAAACATATGCCAACAATAATAAACTATATAACAATCATGTTGAAATAGTTGTACCTATGTGTGACTTGTTGCCATTGCAGATGCATCAATGATTGTTGCATCAACCATCCCTGCGAGGTTTTCAATAGTAAAATGTAGCTACTGATGCAGTAAACATGTAAATAAAACATTAACAAAACATTTTATCCATTATATTTCAAGTTAACTAAGAAATATCATCAAAGGATATACATTACCATGGTATCAATAGATCCATGGTTGTGGACAACTGGAGTCTTTCTAGGAGTAGGCCACCTCATATACACATGATCCTTGTTCACATATGGCCTATGAGGAGATACAACTCCAAATGGTGCAGGTGTTTCGGTTGGTGCCTATAGTCAGCAAGTGTTCATGCAGTTAGACATGCATGATTCAACGAACATACATGTATTTAAAAAATGACATTTTTAATTGTGTACCTAGAGCCCAGATGTTTCCTCGGCTGATATGACCATGGATGCTACCTCCATCCTACTTTCCCCGGTGAAGGATCTGGCATATGGAAGTTTAATAATTGTAAATATTAGACCGTAGATAGCATTAGTGAACTAACATGTACATTATGTGGAAATAAACAAATTAACAAGTATTAAAAAACTGAAATTTTAAAATATTTACCTTGGTGTGAGATACGACAATGGGTTCTATATGAATATCTCCACCAACCAAGGGATCAGTGGATGAAATTTCATGCCCCTTTGTAAAGTGGGTAACATGAAACTCTAGGGTGTCGCTTTCGACATAAAGCATCAACTGCAAGTTCAAAAAATTAATATATTAGCTCAAACTATACATCTGTGTACAAAGAGGAAAATAAATAAAGAATTTATTACAATTAACCATCTACATACATCACTAAAAATCCCACTGAAGACAACATCTAAGGAAATACCATAGGAAGGACGACCACACAATGTGAACTTGTGAGGCTCAAAAGTAGGCTGGGGATGTGCTGATGGTGTTGCACTAGTAGATGGTCCTACACTAGAGGGGGGTACTGCACTACTGGGTGGTTCTACCTGGTGTATGTACCACAGCAGGGACAGATGTCCCTTCCTCACCCATATGTTGAACCATAGTGCTATGATGAACAAATCCCTGTGCCAAACTCAAATATGCATCACGTTTCTGTGGAATAACGTGATGTACATGTGGGACATTTGGCCTAGGAAACTGCTTGCGAGGTGCAGGGATAGGGCGATCAAGGTCTCAAAGCCTAGAATTGGGTCAGTTTTGGGGCATCCCCTGATCCGTATTTATGCAGGAACGCAACAAAATACACAAATAACCATAGAAACAAAGATGCAGCAGAAATAACACTTCATTTCATTAATCAAAGAACTAAAACTCGTTTACATCATAATGGAAATAAACTAGCTAGAGTGTTGGTAGCTTATCTCTGAGAAGAGATGTAACAGCTAGATGCCTCTGAACTCTGTGTTACAATGAGTCTCAAAGGCCTATATATTATTGAGAAACAATGCAAACCCTACACATCCAAAAACCTAACCCTAGGAGGTGAAACATCAGAATGTGGGCCCTGTTGGGTAACTTAATACATCAATTTCTTGGGGTCGTAACTTTGGCATACTACTTCCGTTTGACACGCATGATACATTGTTAGAAATATATATTCAAGGACTACATCCGTAAACAAAAAGTACATAGTGTGGAGACTATTCGATGCTGAAAAAACATCGTGTAGGGCCTCAAAATGGCTCCGGAAGTTTAGGACTAAAACTACCAAAAATAGTAATTTGTGCTACAATTAAGGAAATTGAAAAACTGAAAGAAACAATGGTGGGGGTCCAAGTGGAATAGGTGGGTGGCCACCAATATCCTCCTGGATCATCCCCCCACCGATCCCCTGAAACTACAATATATCAAAATAGTTTATGTGTTTACCCAACATGAACTCTGCATACATCTTTCAAACGAAATACAAGGGGATTTCCCTGTTGTTATGTGGTGGCATATCAAAAACCATATACCATATTTCCATCCAGTTATCAACAAATGGATGAAATGTGCACCAATCAATAGAGATATGAGGTCTATTTGTATTTGGGATTTCCCCCATGTGAGGGTCCCTAAACAATGAAAATATATGCTCTTTGGTTATTTTCAACTTTTTGATTGCATTGTAGTCAAGCCCATCAGCACACTCGTCCTTTTCTCTCTATATGATGTAATATCATATAGTATGTTTCTTGACAATGAAATAGTCTCAACAATTACATCCAAAGTGGATGCAAGTGAACCACGAATCCTCTCACCACCACTAAAAGTTGTACTAAGTCCTCTCAAGTGGGAAAGCTCATTCAGTATTTCAGCATTTGTGTCCATAGCCACAACTGCAATAAAAAAAATCAATAAGAAAATCATTAGAAACACATACATGATATATAATGATGTCTCTTCAAAATTGAAAATGTAAATCAAATCAAACTCAAGTAATCAATTTAATGGAATTCACTTACATACATTTAAAACTTAAAATTAACCATTTAATAATTAAATCGTAAGTTTCATTCAACCTCTTTCTAGAAGTTAAGGCTCTTCTTAACCCTCATTGGTGACTTTTCCATGCACACTTGGGTTTTAACTTCTTTGAATTTAGGAGTGCTATTTTGACATGTTTTGGCCGTTACGTCCCTTGGATATGTAAAAGAAAGGGGGAAAGGGACTACTAGGACATGTGAGGCAAGAAAACGGGTAATACAAGGCTGCCACCAATCCTCTAAATATAATTGAATCGATCATGGTTGGGAACACTCTCACGACACACTCTAGGTAGTTCATGGGTGTTCACCACTTCCATTGTTGTATAAACATGGAAACCAACCAAAAGTGACATGGAAAAATGGAGAATTTGTGGACTGGAATACAATTGGTTGTATATGAGATTAGAGACTCGACATGTAGAAATATATTACCCATTGTTTTTTCTATTTTAAAAAACTATTGATAAACCTAGTGATGCAGGGGCCTAAACTATTTGAGTAAATTCATTTATGTCTTTGTTAGGTCAAGGGATCTTAAGGATACCTAGGGTCTCACATGTTTCTAATTTTCTTTATTATGTTTATAGGATAAAAGAAGCAGAATTCAAGTTCTATTTAGTTTAGGTGATGACCTTTAATTAATTTGCTTTTTGGTAGCTCAATAGAGCTAGGGTCAGAACTACATGGTGATTATGAAATCTTTAATGGTGTGATGAATATCGAGATTGTATGGTGGTGTCAGGATGTGTTGACTTGTAATTGGATATCATAGTGAGAAGGTTCATATATTTCAAGTTTTTTTGTCATTACGATAAGGTTAGGGGCACGGAGGATAAGTCGTATGCATAGAACAAGAGCATAGTGCAGAGGAAGGTATAATTAAAACACAAATGAGGTGGGTGATATAACCAACAAGTACAAATATTTTAGTGGAAAAATGGTGGTGGCTGCTAAAACTAGAGAAAGGAATAAAACTAGTCGTAGTTACTAGTTTTAACTTAGTGTTTATATATATATTGTTGATTTTAATGTGTTTTGGAATTTAGTTAAGGGTGCTTAACTAAGAGTCCCGGATGCAGGTGTGAGTTGAAACAACGTGGAGGCTAACATTGCTCCTCCATCCCACACTCAACCCGTAGCCATTAATGGCCTTTAAGACCCAAACGGACATGGCCATCCCACAGCTCAATTATAGGACGAAGCTATCTCATCGTAGCTTGGGAGACATTACTTCTCCTCCTTGCTGTCATACCTCACATAATCTCTATTCAATTAGGACGATGGCCCTCCTGCTTTTTCTCCCTATTCCACTCCTTTGGCTCATTTTCACTCTCCAGTTTCTTCGAGCTCTCCATGGTCACTCTATGCAATAGGGCCACCAGCCTCAGCTTCAAGCCACTCTCACCTGTATCTCTACTGCTCCGTGACCCCAAACCGCTCTCCAATATCTGAGCTCGCATGCCCAGAGCCTTGCTCAAGCTAGTCATCTCATCTCCCCGTCATTCCTAGAAGACAAAGAGGCACTTCATGCAGGGGATGAGGATGCCATGCTCGGTCAGAAGGCCACATTCCCCTCTCTTCTCAGGATGGAAACAATGGCTTCGACATAGAAATTCTGGAGGAAGTGCACAGAGTTGTCTCAGACTGGGAGGAAAAATGGTCTGGAGTGCTTGGTGTAACTGGACGTATAGTGGAGCACTGATAGAACTACTGGGTATTCAAAAATCTGCTCACGTGCCTAGTCCTCAGATTTAATCCACTTGTTCTGCCATGCCCAACTCCTCATGTTCAACCATCCCTAACCCCCCAAGAGACTGCACCACCAGGTTCTCAACAAGTCTTGCCTGATACCTTAGCCCCCCCCCCCCCC
>LPNX011108111.1:527908-558438 GCA_001517045.1 Pseudotsuga menziesii
AACTGTCTCGAAGAAGACCTCTCTACTACCCACCAAAAACCCTAGTCTTAGGGAAGGAAGCCTCCAGCTCCAGTGTCGAGAAAATGGCGACATCTGATGAAAGTTCGATGACATATTAAGGTGATCCTGTGCATCCAACATCTCCAGGTTACACATGTCCAATTACGAAAGAACCATGGCCTGGGCAGAAACCATGACCCGTGGTCTTCACAGACATGTGTCCTTTTGTCTGCCTGCATGGGCTATGTTCAGGTTCTTCACTAGCCATGTGCTGCTTAATTTTGATCATGTTTGGTTTTCTTTGTTTATGTACTACCCACATGATAGCTTTTTCCACACCCTCCTTGAACTGTGGGGGTTTTGTCTATGTTCAATTTGAAGGCATGTTTTCCTTCTAAGAGGGAGGGTCATTTTGGATCTATTTTCCCTCCTGGAGGGAGGGCCTAGCTACCTTTTGATACTCCATACCTGCTCCACTTGAGCAGGCAAGTCTGTATTTTTACTTGTACTATTATTTTCTCTCTTTTTAATAGAATAGATCTCAAATTACAAAAAAAGAAGGTGCTTAACTAAGAGGCAATGTATAACTACATACACTTGTGATGAAATTTTCATTAGGCAAATGATTGTGATGAAGTTTTGAGAAACCAAGTTATTAAATTTTTATGCATTTTTTCTATTCATGCTTGTCCATGCATTTCATCTTCTTATGGCCATTTCTGAGGAAACTTGTTCAATTAGTATCATGGGAAAATGACCTTTGAGGGTTGAAAATTTGGGTTTCATGTGGATGGATACATTGTATAATAGGAGGAGTTCTATATTTTTTGATTTTTGGTTGCATTAGCAGTTCTTGAGTTCTTGAAAAGGAATTCTTTGTAATTATTCACTCATCTTGGTTGAGGGAGATCTGAATTTTATTAGTGACTGGGTTATTTCCAATTTGCTAAATAATGCAAAATTTGGTTGCTTTAAACTATTAAAAAACTATGGGTGAATGAATTACCTGATTAGATGACAATTGATCGGTGGATTTTCCTCCCCTCCAACTAATTCTATCTCCTCCAATAGTCCACGGCACCCAATTCACTCCCATTCAACTCAATATTCGTGTTCCTGATGGGTAGAATGTGTCGCAAGTTTTGGGACTTTGTATATAATTTAATTTAAATTATACAAATCGCGTACGTGATTTATAACTACATATCGTGTACGCGTTTTTTAGTTATATAACATGTATGCGATATGTTTTCCTATCCTACATGTCCCATTACATGTCAAGCTCGGGTTGAACCATAGCAAGTGCTATGTAGCAGAAACACGTTGTATTTTTATGTAACGTGATCGTGTTTTTGAAAACTAGGATTGCATATAAAAGGTCCCTCATCTTCTTGCACTGACCCGTAAGCTCTAGAGTTTTTTTATGTTATCTAGAGAAGGTAACTAAAGTATTCTCTCAGGATCGACCATAACCCTATTCTTGCACGCTATCAAACCAAGTAGCATCCCAATAATAAAGCAAAAAATACACTTACTCAAATTCAACCAAATCGTCTAGAAACAACATCTATCAAACACGACTTAAATTTGAGTTAAATGATTAACTCTTCTTTTATCTCAATTAACCAAGCATATTATCTCTTCCTATAAGAAGAAAAATGGATGAAGGTCCTCTCCAAAGTGTGATCCGTATCCAACCTTAAACAAAACTTTGGACATCCAATGCCATTTATTTTTGAATATCTACTTTAAAGAGGTTTGGTCTTGTATTTGAGTAACAATTCTTAATTGTGTTTTGTGGAAGCTTATTAGTAAACGAGATTTCATTAACTAATTATTTCTTGTTTGTTTTAAAGATGGGTTAAAATATAACTTAATATGAATATATCACATTGTCTTGGAATTTAAACAATAATCTTTATGCCACTTGCCTACTTCAATATATAACTCTAGGGAGGAAATGGAGTCTATTTAGAAGCTATTTAATATTTAGTTAATTTATATATATATATTGGTACTGGGGAATCGGTAATTGGGCAGTTCTGGTACTCGCGTGACACGGGGTTCATTCCCGTTGGCTGCCACTATAACCTTAGGTGCATCCACACAGCCCGCAAGCATGGGGCACAGATAAGTCTGGATGAGATTTGAACTTGAGACCTCCTTTACAACATTCCTTCTTTTACTTAATCTATACCCATGTAGGCAATATAATATAAAATATAGTATTTAATATCTAAAGATAAATTTTTTAAATATAATATTTAATATTTAGTTAATTTTTTTAAAGTATTTAGTTAATATTAGTATTAAAATTTATCACATTTTTATGATGAATATTAAAACTTAAAATATTTGTTAATTATTAATATCGTTATCATTATTTTAAATATATTATTTTTTTTAAATTAAATTTTATTTTTTAGTCATATTTTAAATTTAATAATAAAATATATTATTTTAAATACTTGGTTTAGTAAAACTATAGAATATTAAATAAATATTTTCTTAACATTTTAAAATCTTTATTTAAAATTTTATAATTTAAAAAATAATTTTTTTTTTTTAAATTTAATTTTTAAATTTTAATTTGAAGTTAAATAAAATAAAATTTAATAATTAAAAAGTAAAGATTATATTTTTAAAATTATATTTTTAAGTTTTCAAATTTATATTAAATGAAATAAAATTTAATAGTTAATATTTTAAATATATTATTTTTAATGCAGCGTTATATGAAAATTTAAAAATAAAGTTATATAAAAATATATCTTTTAATAATTATTTAAATTTTCAAATTAAAAATGAGAGTGTCATTTTTATATCTAATATTTGTTAAAAATAAAAATTAAAAAAATCAACTCATTGTGGTAGGTTTTGATTTTGACTCTTTAGGTTTTTAGTCTTGCCTCGATGGTGTGCATTTTTATTGCTTTGATGGTAAGGGAGCTCGTTACTACCTTATAGGATAGGATCTAGGATCTTTAGCTGTATAAAAGTATAAGGTTTGGGAGCCTATTGAAGATGTGGAGGGGAATGGGAAAGCTAATGAATAGTTGAATTGGAATTTATGCTTAATGGAGGTTAAGGGAGCTTTTTTCAAGTTTGAAAGCTCGGGCATAAACCAGGTCACTCACTGGACATGGAGCCCATTTTGAGTAGTTATTCTAGGTGACCACGTAATCGCCCAAGAAATGGTTCGGGTTGTTCCAAAAACCTTATCATTCGCTGCGGTTTTGTCTAATCAAAACCCTTATTTGGAAGGGGTCGGAGGCATAATTGTCCACTGGGGTTGATAACTCTCATTTGTGTTTTCTTGAACTGGCTTCTTCTTAAAGCGTAAGGACCAAGTGACCTCTCACTTAAAACAAAACATAAATGAAAACGGTTGAGTCCCTTATTGATTCAAGAGTTTTAATAGTCCCTAAATCAACTGTGAACTTCAAATAACAAAAATAAGAATCAACTGTGAAGCTTCCACAAACAAACCAAAAAAATGTCACAAAAATCAAATAAAAAAGTATTGCAAATATGTCAATCAAACTTGCACTAAATTTCCATCCAGCAGCAGTCGTTTACATATAACAGGAAATTTCCATCCAGCAGCAGTCGTTTACATATAACAGGAAATTTCCATCTTCAAAATATCCATATAGCACGAAATTTCCATCTTCAATATTTCTAGCATTGAAAATTGATTCAAATAGGATTTTGTTTATTCGGCAATTGTTTACATATAATACTTCTTATGCATCATTTACTCACAATACTTCTTATGCATCATTTACTCACAATACTGTACAAAGTTTGTTTGATCAAAGGTTGAACAATCAAGTTCCAATTCAAATGTAAACATGCACGTTTAAAAAAATGTTTTCATCAATGATTTAGACAATTGCAATTTAGAACTTCTATTCTATGTTTTCTAATATCATTATGTCCGAGTAATACTTGATTCCTTAATGATTGTTATTTCCAATCTTATGTTATGCAATTTACTAAATTTATATTGAAATTGTAGATTGACAATTTATATTGCTTCTTGCACTTGCAACAACAACAGCATAGTCGGGGACATTGCCACCTCATGGCTCTTGTTATATATTATCGTGAATGCATTATTTTGCTATTCTTAGAATAAAGAATATCAAAACTTAAAATCTAACAATTATTATTAATTAATTTTAATGTGGATAGAATAACACATCACATAGAATGATTACATTGAGTTTGATCATGACAAGCTTCTCTAAAAACTATGTATACATAAGAGCTATAACAAAATTTTCAACAACAAACTTTTCCTTAAAATTATAACACATAGAAGAGTACTTTTTATTAACAATTATTTATTTATAATAATATATTTTATAAATCAATGTATATCAACTTTAAAAATAATTTTGTATAATATAAACGAATAATATATTATATTAAATATAAAATTTTATTTAACATAAAATTATTTTTAAATAATTTAGTAATGTAAATCTAAAATTTAATATCTCAAATCATATATTCAATATATTATATATTTTTATAGAAAAGTGTATTTAAAACATTTTCTTTATTATAGAAATTTTATGACATAAAATTAATTTTTAAATTTATAATTTTTTAATATATACATTATAAAAGTTTATATCTATTTAAATGTTTTGAAGTATTTAATTAATATTGATATCTAAATTTATTAAATTTTTAAGATAAATTTATTAATTATCAAATTACTAAGATAAATTTATTAATTAAATGTGTTGTTTTATTTTAATGTATTTTAATTTTAACATTGTATTTAAAGAAATCTAAACCACTAATATACTAATTAAATATAAACTTTTATTTACCATAAATTTCAACATTAAAGAATATTTTTTAAATATATAATTTTTTTAAAGTAAACTTAATATTTAATATGTGTGAAAAATAACATAAAATTGTTTTTGAAAAATTTAAACTATTAAAATATTTATTCAATCTGAAATTTTATTTGATTTGAAAATCATTTTTAAAATATAATTTTTTTAACATGGGAGTTTATAGACTTCTTAAACTAGCTTTAAATTCCAGCCGAAACCACGTAAGCCTCAAAGGAGGTTGGTATAGGTTGGTATAAAGATATCAGGGCTTGGTTAAACTGTTGAGACATCGACGAAAATGTTGCATTGCAAAATCTAAATAACATTAAAAATATTCTCACTTCTAAGTTTAAGGAGAAAATGTGGTGTGAGAAAGATTTAAAGTATAACAGAAAATTAAGATATTATAAGGAAGTCATCAACCCTACTTTAAAAGATCAAAAGTATCTCTTGGTTTTAACTAGTTCGAAGAAAAAAATTAATATAGCCAAGATAAGAACGATCTCTCATGAACTTCATAGTGAAACGATCGTTGGGCAGTTCCTAAAACATCATGGGTAGAAAGGATCTGCCATCTCTGTGAGAATACTAACATTGAGGATAAAAAACACGTCCTTTTAGAATGCCTTGCTTACACTCACATTAATTCTTTCAAAATTATAGCGAGCTTTGGACACTTTTCTCCAAGCTTTTTGAGCATAAAAATACAATTTTAAAATAAACTAAATAATCCGTTTCTTTGGATTAGATAAACCAAATTCTGGTTTGAAGAGAAGGGAGGTTAAAAATCATCATGATCAAAAACAAATTACTAAAAATAATATATTTATCATCAAAAAAATTAAAAAATAACTTTTTTAAATATAAAATATAAATTTCATATTTAGTTAAATTTTTTAAGTATTTACTTAATATTAGTATTAAAATTTATCTAATTTTATTATAGGCTTGTTAACTATTAACATTATTATCATTATTTAAAAAAAAAAAATTTAAACAAAACTTAATATAAAAAATTATATTATTTTAAATACATATTTCAATAAAATTATAGAATATTAAATAAATAATTTCTTAACTTTTTAAAATCCAAATTTAAAATTTTATAATTTAAAAAGTAGAGATTATATATATTTTTTAAATTGCACTCTTAAATTTTAATTTTAAATTAAATAGAATAAATTTAATAATTAAAAAGTAAAGGTTTATTTTTAAAATTTTATTTTTAAATAGCTTTATCATATATTTATCATAAAAAATTAAAAAATAACTTTTTTTAAATATAAAATATAAATTTAATATTTAGTTAACTTTTTTTAAGTATTTACTTAATATTAGTATTAAAATTTATCTAATTTTATTATAGGCTTGTTAACAATTAACATTATTATCATTATTTTAAATAATTTTATTTTTAATTTTTTTTAAACAAAATTTAATATAAAAAATTATATTATTTTAAATACATATTTCAATAAAATTATAGAATATTAAATAAATAATTTCTTTAACTTTTTAAAATCCAAATTTAAAATTTTATAATTTAAAAAGCAGAGATTATATATATTTTTTTTAAATTGCATTCTTAAATTTTAATTTTAAATGAAATAAAATAAATTTAATAATTAAAAAGTAAAGGTTGTATTTTTAAAATTTTAGTCTTAATATTTTTTTATAGATTAAATAAAATAAGTTTAATAATTATTATTTTTAATGCATTGTTATATAAAAATTTAAAATAAATTTATATAAAAATATATATTTTAATAATTACTTAAAATTTTTAAATTAAATATGAGAATGTCATTTTTATATCTAATATTTATAAAAGAATAAAATAAAATAAAAATTCAAAACTCATTGCCTTAGGTTTTGATTTTGAGAGCCTCTCAGTTCAAACAAAACTTAAATGAAAATTGTTGAGTCCGTTATTAATTCAAGAGTTTTAATAATCCTTAAATCAACAACAAACTTAAAAAACAAAAGTAAGAATCAACTATGAAGCTTCCACAAACAAACAAACAAAAATGTAACAGAAATAAAATAAAAAAAGCATTGCAAATATGTAAATGAAAGTTGCATGAAATTTCCATCTAGCAACCACCGTAAAAAATAAAAGAAAAGCTTTAATGTTTTGATTTGGATGGCCCGTCACTTTGAAACAAAACATAAGTGAAAACCATCGAGTCTCTTAATGATTCAAGAGTTTTGATAGTCCATAAATCAACAAAGAATTTAGGAAAAAAAAACGATGCTTCTTAAAGAGAATAAAAAAAGTTGTCACAAAATAATTTTGCGATATGGGTTGCTTCTTTCCTATTCTTACCTAGTCTTTCTTGTTCTCTCTATTATTCTTTCCTATCATGTAGATGACCGTTTCCTATCTTTTTTAGGTTCGGCAACTCGATTATAGGATCTGCAGCCTCACTATAGGATCGACAGCTCCATTGTAGGATCTGGAAATTGATCCATTGATGTATATGTTTCTATACAATTCACTGTAATAAAAACATAATTATTTTTCTCTTGAAATTTGTTTTGAACTTGGTATCAGAGCAAAGAAGCTTAAATTGTTGGTACTCTCCATTGAACCTTGGCTGACTCATATTCTAAAACATCTGGGAACAAATCTGCTCCCATTATTATTCAATCTGAAGGTTGGTCATTCAATGCAGGGATTGTACTCGATGAAACAAACTATGATTTGTAATCTCAAATTATGGAGATGCATATTGTTGAGAAGGAGAAACTCTCTTTCATTCATGGTAATTCACAGCCACCTACCGAGAAGGATGATGGATATGAGAAGTGGTATGCAGACAATCATGAAGCAATATATTCGCTTACCCACCACTCGAGATATTTGGAAAGCTCTTTCAAAATCTTTTAGGATGGAGCAGATGAATAGCAGGTGTTTGTCTTGAATTAGAGGGCCTTCTCTGTGAAACAGAATGGAAGAACACTCTTGGTGTATTATGGAGAATTAACCGAGATCTTTTGTGAGTTGGATCATCGTGATAAGGTGATTATGGAAAGTGAGAATGATGTTGAATCTTACAGAAAATCAGTTCAGCGACAAAGGGTGCATATTTTTCTTGCTATATTATATGGTGAATTCAAACAAATCTGTGGTGAAATTTTGAAAATGGATCCTATCCCCGAATTGGAAGCATGATATGCTTTGGTCCGTCGTGAATCTGTTCGACTCACAATGATGAATGGAGAACCAGAAAAATCTTAAGCTTCAACCATGGTGACTCGAAATCGATCTAATCAGAACTGATCTTCCCAAAGCCAGCCTAAGAACACTGATGGTGCCGATAAATATACCTACAAATGCACTCATTGCAATCAACTTGGTCATACCAAGAGCCACTACTTTGAACTTGTGGGGTATCCAGAATGGTGGGATCATAGCCGCAATTCACAGAAGAAGAATTCCAAGAGGACCTCCAGTGCTGCAGTTGTCGAAACAAAGACACCAGATGGTGTTGCTAGTCAAATCTCGACATTAGCAGCAACAACAGGTAATGGTGGTAAGGTTTTAAATATTTCTACACTCATTTCTAACAGTGCATGGATAATTGATTCCGGTGCTATGGATCATATGACATTTGATTCTAGATAGGTCTCACCTCTTAAACCATTTGCACGAAAATTTGTTTCCACTGCCAATGGCTCTTCGACCCCAATTATTGGAGAAGGGTCCTTACCTCTCACTGATACTTTAAATCTGGATTCGGTTTTAGTTGTTCCTTCTTTGGATTATAATCTATTGTCAGTTTCCCAAATCACCACTACCTTACTTTGTATTGTAATTTTCTGGCCTGATTTTTGTGTGTTTAAGGACATCCGAACAATTGAGCCTGGAGATGAAGCCCAGGAGCAGAGGCTGATGCAATTAAATGAGCTTGATGAAATCAGACAAGATACTATCCAACGAACTGTTTTAATACAGAATCAGAGGACTAAATGGCATGACAAATTTCTGAAGAAGAAAACTTTTGAAGAAGGTGATTGGGCTCTGTTGTTTGACACACGGTTTAAACATTTCAAAGGTAAGATTACCACTAGATGGATGGGACCATATGAAATTGTGACTGTTTTTTATAATGGTTCTATCAAAATAAGGACAATAGATGAAGAACAAACCGCCTTTGTGGTGAATGGACATCGATTAAAGGTATATCATAAACCCCTTTCTAAGCAAGAATTCATTCATAACATGAGTTAGCAATCTGAACTAGAGCTGGTAGGTGAAGAAATGATTTCTTCATCCCCTACTCTCTCACAGTAACATTTAATGAAATTGTTTTCTGTATATATGTACAGGAGGTTTTTTACTAGGTTTCTTTTTGAAGGATGCATATTTTCTTTTCGGTAAGGCTCGGGATGTTTTTGAACACAAAAAGGGAAGTCTTTTTGTTACTCTTCCTTTTTTCAGCCATTGGTTATTCTTACAAAGGACTGTGTTAATTTGGATTAAATTTATGAGTTTTACTGGGTAATTGGAATGCCTATGTCAAGTAAATAGATGTGTGCTATTAGGTTTTTCAGACTTGTCCTCTTTATTCATATGAGTACTTATCCACCTGGCATTGCCTTCATCAGTGATTTAAGCTTCCAAAGTGGCTTTTGCTTATGAAATTATGGGTTACTAGTGCCATTTGACTTTATTTCACACTAGATGGAACGAGAATATTGTTTTTTTAATAAGTAACAGCTATGGGCATTGAGTCATTATTTAGTCAGGCACCATTTTCGAAAAAGGTTGAAAGGACTGAGCAGTCTGTTGGTTATTATCTCTTGGCTTCCATAATATCAAATACATACATACATATATATATCTATATATATCCATTTTTGGTGCAGCCACTTCATGACTTTCACTTCATACAGTTGCAAAGGTTAGTTGTTCATTTGGACAAATCTTTACAGGCATGTATAAAGAACACTCTTCCAATTTTGATACCATCCCACTCCTAGATGGTTTTCAGAGCTGCTCCCCCACTCATCTCTACATAAGAAAATCATAAACTTTATCTTTAATATGAATTTGGGACAAGGGCCTTTGATAGAAAAAGGGTGTAAGAGGTTAACCCTCCGGGATACTGAACAGGTCCACTGGCAGCGGGTACTGACCTGTGGTATAAATAGGCAAACCCATCAGGGTACTAAACATTCCTATTGGCAATGGGGCATCTACATGGGGAAGAAGCTTCTTAGATGTCACAGTTACCCCACCGGAGTACTGAACGGGCTTGCTGGCAGTGGGTTCTGACTCTGATATCTCTTTTAAAAAAATCCTCATCTATACTTGTCTGTGTGAACAATGTACCTATGTAAATGTTAAAGAGGGGCCATATGTGTGGGTTAAATAATATTTAAGGAGACTATTTATAATAGCCAGTGATAATCATCTTCAGATGCTCTGAATTCTGGTTACCTGATCCTTGTGGGAAAAGAGGTTTATGCCTGATCTTTTCTGAGTCCATGAACATAGCTGTGAATTTCAGTACTAGTTTTTCTTTTCACTACTCAAACTATCCTATGTGAAGCTGAGTCAAGTGGACCAGTACCCCATTGGCTTCTTTTAGTACTCCTCTTGTCTTGTGTTTTAAGGCACATGTTCTGGTGGAAAAAGTTATATATGAATGATGAGAATGAAGTCTGTGCTCATGATTGAAGTTTGCAATATAGGCGTAAGATTGATTGTCTATGAATTATATTTAATTTTGTTTTTTTTTGTACTGTTAATAAAAATTGGTTTCATGACTTAGCTCAGTTTCCTGTGTGATCAGGTAAAGCAGCAACCTTGAAAATGAGGTAATTATGCCACGAGATTGCTCGGGTAAAAAAAAATTTCAATCCATCTTACTTTCCTTTTCAATTTATACAAGTGGCACTACTACATTTCGATCCAAAATCCGACGGAAAAATACGACGGCACGTGGATTTGTTTTTTTAAACTTACCAAAGATCACAAGGATAATTTTTTTTGTTGTAAATGTGGCCATAAGCGTCGCTTAAGTGATGGCTAGTCTCATAAGAGTCCCTTAAGCGACAGATAATCTCATAAGCGTCGCTTAAGCGACGGTGCCTTGAGTGAGTGGAAACTATCCTACCTAGAAAAAAATGGATTTCAATAACACACATGCATTATATAATGCACACATGAATTTCCCATAAATTTCTACCTTGATATCAATTTTTGAAGTTTTGTTTTCCAGTTTTTCAGCTCATCTCAAAGCCCTTGAAGAGATATCCATGATTATTTTATGATGCTTTTTATGTTTCTACATATATAATTTCTTATTTTCATAGTAATATAAAATAAATCTATATGACATGATCAACAACTCCTTGGATAAAAAAATGCATTGGATGAAAGCAATGGGTGGCAAGGCCTTTCCAACAGGCGTTGGAGGAAAATAAAACTATTAGACCCTATATGAATCTTCTAAGGACCAAGGTCCATGAATAAGGACACAAACCATACAACATGGTATGTGTTGGACATCATTGTCCTCGTAGTGGTATGAGAGTGTTAATATGAGGTTTTGTGCACTATGAATGAGTCTCAAACCATGCTTGGGAGAGGAATTGATGCATTTATGCTCTAAATTATGACTAGTAAGCTAATAGGCCATGATAAAGGCCTCAAACCACAAAATATATGATTTAAAGTAGATATTTGGAAAATAAGTGATATCTGGACATATTTATGAGTGTTTGTGTGATAGGGATAGGCGTCAAGGCCGTAACAATAGTAAAGGGAGAAAAATTAGGGACTTACACAATAAATTCACCTCTAAGGATCATTAGTCATCAACATGACCTAAAACTACAATACGATGCCTTAAGAGGTGATATTTGGTCTCCATGTGGGATATGTGTACCAATATGAGGTGTTGTGTGGTGGGGGTGGGTTGTAATGCATTGACCATATTCGAGGAAGGAAAATAAGTCCCTTTGTAATTAGATGAATCCTTTAGGAATAAAGCTCAATAAATAATGATATAGTCCACATAATTTGTCCTCGATAGGAAATTATTGACCTTCGAGTGAGATATGGGTACCATTACAATGTTTTGTGCACCATGGGTTGATATTAATGCCTTAGAAATTGTTAGGGGATAAATCATGTTAATTAAAAACTATATGGATAATTGGTGTGCGAGGAAGTATAGAGTTTTCATATAAATAAAATAAGATATATTCAAAATGCAATTATGTGTGGTTTAGCAGTGCCCTTTCAAGGTGATCATGGCTAACATGTATGAGTGAGTACATGCTTGTGGGATAAGAATGCAAGGTTTGGGGATGGTTGTTAATTATTTAAAGAGAACTAACTCTAGTCACAATGCATCACATTTTGCTACAAATATAGAGAACATTTTTAATCTTAGTTTTCAATTTGTAGTGTTGAAAAAAAGCTATTTTTGTATACTTATCCTATTATAGTCATAATGTTTTTGGGAGCATGACAAATCTTATAAAGCATTTGAGTATTTTATCCAAAACTAGTATGTTCCTAACTTGAAAGGAAAAATTAAAGTTACTTTTTTGGTAAAGACTTCTTCGATTTACATTTTCAATCTAACTATGGTTATGATTTAATATTATACAATGCCCATGGTTTTGGGGCACTGGAGTTTTGTATCTTAATCAGTGGTATCTAGATTTTGAGCTAAAATAGGAGATTCCATCGTATGTTTTAGTGTGGGAGAGATTTCCCCATATCTATTTTAACAACTATGCATTAAGAGCCTTGATGCAATATGGAATAAGTTAAGAAGAGTTGTTGATAGAGTTGATCCAAGACCGAATTTCTTTAGTTGTGCTTGAATTCACATTGAAGTATAACTTGAAGAAGAGCTCCCATGAGAAATAGAGCTCCAAAATCAACAAATAGACCCTTGTGCAACCATTCCACTATGAACATATGCCATTATAGTGCAATAGTTGTCATGATTGTAGTCATTTCAACAAGAACTACCCAAAGAACCTACCCCCAACCTAGCAGAAAGAATAAGAGTTTCAAAAAGCATCCAGATCCTTGAATAGAGGGAGAAAAACATGGTACTCCCAAACCCATAAATGATACAAAATAAGACCTGAGTCAAAACCAATTTGTAACCTTAGAAACTATCCAAGCAAAGGAAGCCCTTAAATCAAGGAAAGAGCTCGACAATGAAGACATTTCAAAGTAGGGTTTTCCCTTGGTTGTGAGTATTTTTTCCTTGTGATATATTTTCTTGCCATACATCAAATAATATTCCATATTGCATTATCAAAATTCCTTGAATCAAAATCATTATGAATAGGGTGACCATGCTACATAATGACTTCTCTCTTTACAAAATTAGGCATAATAGTATTGATATGAAATTACTAGGTGAGAATCAGTGTAAGAAGGATTGATTCAAAGCATTGTTACTTCTTTAATTTTTCAAAATCCCATTGTTGAATATCATATCAAAATAAGGTTAGTTTCTTATTATTGCCACAAAAGGTTAACTAAGAGGATAGACAATTTATGAGGTTATATGCCTCTTAGAAGAACACATGATTATTAGTACATGGTCCAATCCCACACATGATGATATAATATTCATTGATGGTATAAAATACATTGCATCTAACCGCAGGATTATTTTGGGTTTTTGCTTATATTGTTAAATCGGCATCACGAGAAGCTCTGGGTGCAGCAGAGAAGTGCTATCTGTGAGATTTAGAATGGGAATGGGAGGGGTTTCTGCTGCAAGTAGTCTGAGAATCGCTTTGAAAATGCTGCGGTTCATCAAAATAAAACGAATGGGACTAACGAAAGGCATATTATGAAGTGGAATGAAGCCAATTCTCCAGGTCACACAAAGGAGGTTTGCAAGAGGTCATGCAAAGGAGGTTGTGACAGGTGGTGCTGGTACTGGAGGTCACTCAGAGGAGGGTTTGCTGCGACCAGGGTTTGCAGAGGTAGAAGACAGTTTGAAGAGGCAGAGGAGGGTTTGCATCAGTGAGGGTTTGCAGAGGCAGAGGAGGGTTTGTAGAGGTCACGCACAGGCTGACAGAAGCCCCCAAATTTGTGAGTACCCTAAAATGATTGAGCATGCTCTAGTTTTGCTCAAATAATTCTTATGATTAGTAGGACCATCAGGAGCATTAGTAAAGTGAATGTAAAACTGAGATGTAGATTGATATTTTTCTATTCTTTTCATTTTCCTTAATGATGTAGGTTTGTCCAATACTTCAGAATAATTTGGTGGAGTGGCTGTAATGAGTTCATTTCTTACAATTTCCACTACTTTCACACATGAAATTGTAGACCATTGGAAGATGGAATAGTTTTTCAACTCCAGTCACTTGAGCTTGGTTTAACATTTTTCCCTTCTTACTCTGTGTACAGTTCCTTGGAGGTGGTAGCGAAAAGATGGTTGAGTTTCTACATAGCTCCATTGGAATCATCCACAAGAACCATGCAGAGAGCATAACTTCTTACATCAAGGAGAGTGTGGATGAAGAGTTGGAAGAGGAACAAGATGGGGAGAGAAAAATGCAAAAAAAGAGGCTCACATTTTGTGTGGAAGGTAATATTAGTGTTGGGAAAACCACATTTCTTCAGAGGATAGCAAATGAGACAATTGAATTACATGACCTTGTAGAGGTGGTTCCTGAGCCTATTTCTAAGTGGCAAGACATTGGGCCTGATCATTTCAATATTTTGGATGCTTTCTATGCTGAACCTCAATGGTATGCCTACACATTTCAGAACTATGTTTTTGTAACAAGGGTGATGCAAGAGCGAGAGTCTGCAGGTGGCTTAAAGCCTCTACGACTCATGGAGATAATTTTTTTCAGTGATCGGATGGTATGTTTTGAGGTTCATTTTGGTAGAAATTTTAATAGCCTTTTATGCATTTATGATAGTGTAGGAACTTGAGGGTCTTAGCTTTCATTGTATGTTTTGTTCAGGTCTAATTTCATTACTGTCCAATATAGATGATGAAACGTATAAGTAAATAGATGTTGTAGTTTATCTGCCCCATTAAGAGTCAGTCTAATTGCTTTCTTTGTTTTTGCATCTTTACTTTTTGTTCTAGTGTCTTCTTTTAGTGCAGCTGCTGGCATTTTAGCACTGGAAAAAGAAAGTTAGAAACAAATTTACCGGTCTTGAATATACCAGGTGTTTGTGCGAGCTGTTCATGAGGAAAAATGGATGAATGGGATGGAGCTTAGCATCTATCATTCATGGTTTGATCCATTTTTTTATATTTTACTTGGGCTTGTTCCTGATGGATTTATTTACTTAAGGGCCAGTCCAGACACATGCCATAGACGTTTACAGTTACGAAAAAGAGAAGAAGAAAATAACGTGTCACTAGATTATCTGAGGGGTTTGCATGATAAACATGAGAACTGGCTCTTCCCTGCCCAATGTGGAAATCGGGGGTTGTTGTCTATGAGCCAGTTACCTCTTGATATGGATAGGTATCTACACCCTGAGATCAGGGATCACACATTTCTTTTGTAAGGGGAACATGTACATGCCAGTATTCAGAAGGTAAGCCAAATACTGATCTATGGAATATTCATAATTATCTTGGAATCTAGCGCTGCTATATATTTTATGATGCTAATTGTATGCTTCTAATGCAAACATGTCAACTTCAGGTTCCAGCCTTAGTGTTGTATTGCGATCCCAACATTGACTTCAGCAGAGACATCGAAGTAAAGAAAGGGTAAGAAAATTTTCACTGATTTGGTGTTTACGATTACATTATGGAATAAAATATTTGACATAAAGGAAAAGAGTCTTTTGACCTCTTTAAGAATTGAATTGCTTATAATAAACATGTTTAAGGTAGGTTTTTTCTTTCATATTTGGTTTGGCGATCCCAAAGATAAATGTTTGAGGGGAAAGATGGAAGATTTTTGTCCTATTATGTTTGTCTTATTGACAACTAGCAGACAGAGTGGAGTGCCATACACATGGGAAGGACTAGGATAGCTTGATCTATTAAAGTGGCAAGCCTTGGGTTGTATTCCATGACATGCAGCAATGCTTAGTTATTGTAAAATTAAGCTTCATCTGGTGATGAGAAGTAGAGGAAGTTGTTAAGCAAGCTCTTGGAATAGGGAACTGATGGAATTTGATGATCCATTTAATTTGTTACATGTGGCAGTGATACACACAGTTCTTTATCCAATGCATCAGTCTGATCACATCCCACTTGCTCCATAATAGCTGTCACTTCATCCATTGTTCTCAAACCTATTTTTGTTGGAGGGGAGAAACAGAAGGAACAATACAACCCAACCCCAAAATGATTTGGTTACTTTAAATCTAGTGTAATGTAGCTCTAGGATATTAGTAGTGACTAACAACCCAAGTACTTGTCTTAAAATAAGAGTGAGACTTCTAGATACCATGACACCTCCTAACTCACCATGTTAGTAGATTTTGAAGTTATTTTTAGAGAACATTGTAGCCATGAGCATTCAAAATTGACTAAAACAATTATTCATTGGGGATCATCTTGCAAATTACAGTAAAAGTATGTAGGTCACTACCATGCTTGTCACATCTACTATACATGAACCAGATATTTAAAATGATTTGAGCTCACTATGAAAGTTCATATCACTTGAGTATACCTTGTACATGTGTAACATTCTGTATGCAATTGTAGACAAGTATCTATCCTATCCAATTTTTGCTTATGGCTCTGATAACCTATTTTGATACTAACACAATCCCTCAAATACTAATATCTGTCAGCCCAGTTCTTCCATCCTTTCTGGACAATTAGAGGTCCCAGGAAACTGACTATCCCTTTTTTCCACCCTGTTGCTTCCCCCCAGAGAAAGGGTCAAAGAAGAATCTTCTACTGCTAGTATCCTGCACTAGGAAATAAACAATAAGAGTTAAAACATGACTTGTAGCCAAGTTTCTAACCATGATGATTATTTGGCTTGCAAAGTGAACATCTTTGCATGCCGATTGTTGAATCTTTTTTTCCATTTTGTGCAAAACTTGATCCCAAATAATGTTTACAGGTACATCAAATTTCAAAAGGGAATTATGGTTGGATTTGTTTTTGTTTGATGTTAAGCCACACTTGAAATCCTTCTTGCTCTATGATGACTGCCCATACTTTCCTTTCTCATAATAGCTCTAGCAGCTTTTGCAAAAATGTCAAGGCAGCAAATTGCTTTGTACCTTTAACATAGTTACAAGATATGTTTGGAGTGAGAGCTGAGTCATCAACGAAATGGATGTTAAGTAACTGCTCATTAGCAAGAAGTGAGTTCCCCAAATTTGTTCCAGAACTCAGCAACTCCAAGAATATATCCTAGAGCATTGACTGTAATAACATACAAACAAGGGGCCAGAGGCAACTCCCATCTGATGGGAATGATGAAGCAGAGATGTTGCTGATAGCTGTCCATTGACACAAACTAGTAGAGGCATTTGAAGAAATGGTTGTGACTGCTTCAGTAAATAAAACTTCAAGAATCCATCCATTAGAGCATATTGATGATGGAATGCCACTAAATTTTGTTTTATGCCTTGTGAAAATCAACCTTAGATAATGACCTTTTGACTAGGCTTCCTTTTCCCAGTAAAGACTTTCCTAGGAGTAATAAAATTATCGAGGATGAAATGGCCTTTGATAAACCCTATTTGCTCAGGTCGAACACTTTGGGCAGCTGTATGTTTGATTCAAGTAGCCACATTATGCAAAGTTATAGGCTGCTGACCACTCAGTTTCCTTTCATGTTCCTTTAGATATCAACATAATAAGATTTTCATTTACTTGCTCCCCAGTGTGGCCTTGTGTCCAAAGCCTCGTGGCACATCCAGGAAAGATCATTGCCACTGATGGTCATTTCAGCCATGCATTCTGGATAAAGCATTTTGAGTAGGGGTGGCATGTTATATACCCAATTAAGGGGTAATTATACAATATTTGAAAACTACCTCTTCAGAGTTTGTTCCACATAGAGATTCAAATAGAGATGAGTGCTAGGACCTGTATGCTGATATCAGTTTTACTTTTCTTAATGATGAGGTCCTATGCTTTAGTGAAAATGAGCATAGACCCATTTGAGATTTCAACAAACGAATATGATACACCACCAGATGCATCTCTTGCTCTGAAAAATTGCTCAATTGTATACAAAAATCCCTCAACAAAGAGGGTAGAAGAGACCACAGCTGCACTCCCTGGATGAACATGTGATGGGAAACCATGCAACGAGGAGCTCAGAAAACGTTTGTTCAGGTTCCTTGTGTTTTCTTTGCTCACAATTCCTCTAAACTTTGTCATAGTTCCATGTACAGACTCTATAAGCTCAAAGCTAGCTCCTAGCTTCCCCAACAGCTCTTCCTGCTTTGACTTGTCATAACCTGCTTGAAGCAGCAACTTTAGTGAAAACAGTGCATCATCTTTGCATTATTTTCCATCAAGAACAAAAAGCACATCTTTTCGCAGTGCCCCAACATGCATGCTCAAAAGGGATGTCAATATTTTCAGCAAAATGCTTGATTGCCCATCCTTCAATACACAAAAAACTAACTGGTCACAAAGTGTGAGTAATGAAGTATCTTTAGATGTTTGCTCTATCCAAAATGTGTCCTCTCTTGAAACTGGGATCTTTCTCAGAGACACTTTCCATAGACCTATCTCCATTTCTCAGTTGCCCCATAAAACTGTTTTCGTCCATACATGTCAAGCTTATCATGTCTATCATTTTTGTTGCACCATCATTTGTAAATGAACTAAAGGCACTCTTATGTCACCTTTGATTCTTTAGAGAGACATCACTACTGCTTTTCCAAGCTTTGTATTCAAGTCCGAAGTGGATGACGTAGCAAGTTGATTGTCAATGTTGCACGCATCACCTCTAATTCATTTAATATGTTTGAATTCTATGCCTTAAAAGGAGGTCAGAAATTAATTAGCCATGTTTTAAGGTTTGCTCCTTTTCTGTTCCTTAGGTTTTACATTGCTTTTCCAAGATTTTATTTTTCATTTTGAGGTGACCCAAAAAGAAACCTGATTGTTGGAATGCTTTGGAGAAGATTGTGGAATATCAAGCCTTAATTAGATTTGAAAAATCTCCAAACTTCTTAAAGAGGTCTACTTTGATTATTTCGAATTATACATACCTTGATTTTGAAAATTCAACTCTGGTACCTAACATGACTTGTCATATATTGAGGAGATTTTCTCAATCATTTTTTACTGAAATCAGCATCATCCTTCAGAGTATAATCTTATAGTTTATACACAAAAAAATACCTTTTCCATGTAGTACATCACTCTGTCTCTTGAGAAAAAGTAATTCCCAGCTGTATGAATATTTCCGTGATAAATGGTTGGTAACTTAAATTCTATGTTTTTTTATCTAGAAACATTTTGGGAATGACCTTTCTACTTGCTAGTCAGCTCAAACAAATCTTTGAAGTGTAAAATTCAATATAGTTATATAAGTATTTTCAAACAGAAACCGCTGTACCCATCGTTACTAATGTATGTGTTTATTGTATAAACAATATTAGTGGTGATATTTAGTGTGCAAAATGACCAAAGCTTTCTAATATGGCTGAAGTGATTTAAGAAATAACCCAATAAATAATGAGGATTTTGTTAACTGCTTGGTTTTGGAGCTTTTGAGATAAGCTGTTGAATAACGTCATGCCCCAAAACTGATGTTCTGCAAGGGAAAATGACATAGTCTGAAGGGAAAGTTCAGTTTCACATATGCAAAACAACAATGTATGAAAAAAAAACCTATTTGGTTTTTGAGGAACTCTTTTAACATTAATCAGAGTCAGTTTATTGAGGGAGTACATGAGAGAACTCCAGCCATGAATTACTGAATAGAAAATGCACAAACCAATGAGGAGAGATTCATTTCCTATGGATAGATGCTCACGATTCCTTAGAAATTGATTTTTTGCGTATAAATAAAGCTGAAGTTATTTAGCAAATCAATTTTCTCATTAGGTTATTAGAAAATTCCTTTGATAGGTTAAGGATACTAGGATGTGGTTATCTTTTTCTTTTCCTGAAAAACATTAGTATTATTATAGTTTTCACTTGTGTGGATTTTACATACAGAGTTAAGTTTTGAGAGATTCAACATCTTTTAATTACAGATACAAGTCCTGCGAATTCAATATCCTTCAATTGCATCCATCCTGAAAATCCTTGGAGAGCTGGAGGCCACTTTCATACCATCTTAAAAACATATTTCCTTTGTTAAGGTTCCAAAAGCACAGACAGTAACTCCTATTTTTTATCAGCTTTCTCGATAAATTACGGCCAAGACAAATAGAAACCCAAAAAATTCAGAGATGATTCAAGAATGATTTCTATCCATGCTATCTGGAACTATATGGGTCATTGAGGTTCCAAAGAGTGTCTTCTAAGTTCTTTTTATGTGCAAACATTGACGAGAGGCGCCAAAGATGCCTTCACCATTGTTGAAGAGGAGATATTTCAGGCTTCCCAAGTATTTGTGAATCTGTGTAATGCAAGATCATTGTAGCCCTTTGTCTGCAGAGATCCGTTGCAATCTGTTGCTGAGAAGCAAGGTTTCAATTTTAACATTAGAATTCAATTCAGAGATCAAAGATCTGTCTAGAGGCTGTTTCACCATTTTTTCTTTATAGTTCCCTAAGAGTTCAATTTCTAGAGAGCCAACATGACCTGGTGCAATTTCTCCCTTATGACTTGCACACCAATAAAAGATAAAAATTTCAAAGGTTTTCTACTGACAATAAAAATAAGCATATGTTTCTATGTACAAGACTTTTACAGATTCTTTTTACAAGTGGCTTCTTCCTATTGTTTTAATTATAGGAAGAAGGCAAATCTCCACACCTTTGGTGTTTCTATTCTCTACCACTTTAGCTTCTTACCTGAAATTAGTGGCCATATCTTTCAGTCTCTTTCCATAAAGATGAGCATGTGGTCCCAAACTGAGGCTCTGATAAAGTTTTGAAGGGGATTCTAGTTACAAAATAACTGAGCATGACATGAACCAAGCATAAAATACTTGGAGGGTAGATCACAAGTTGTTGAAGGTGAGTTAGTGAGGCTAGGTGATCAATTGGTGCAGACTACTGAAGGGACCCATGCCATTGCACTAGGTTTTTGTTGCCAGTTCTCAAATGGAAGACTATTTTCACCATCTTCTGATGATTGCCTTCAATGGCTTCCTACCCATCTGTTACATTTTGCATTATAGAGAGGACAAGCTTCATGAAAAAGAACTTGAGGGATCATCCTTGCCTTTCCTAAATCCTATTTATATGGAGACTAATCATAGAGTATATTCAACAAAGAAAAACAGAAATAATTTTCTTCACATAACTAAATGTTTCCTGCATACTGTTAATCACAGTCTTTTCTAAATCAAACCATTCATCAACTTCTCTATTTTTTCCTATTATATAATTAAAAACAACATATTTATCACATAGATATGAAAATGGCTCCATTGTATCTTTTGAATATGCCATCCTAGGGTTTTATACAAAAATCAAAGATAAACCCAATATGATTTCCTATTTTTCTTGGTGTTTCAGGTTGAAAATGTACAACTGCAGAACTTTGTAACTCATGTAATATTGCTCAGAAATATAACATATAATATGTCAAATTTATGTCTCATAAGCACTCTTTAAATTGGTGTTGGCCTAGTTTCAATATATTATACAGTTTCTCAAAAGTCATATGCTCTAGAATACTGAGATTAGAGTCATTCCTGTAACAGTAAACCCTAAAAATAGCCAATTTCTGATCTGCAATATTTTGACTGTATGATCTCTGTTTTGAGCATTTTTTTTCAATCTGTGTATTCTTATGACTGAATATAGATCTGCAATTTGTTTCTGAAATTGATGGTTCAAAGAATTAAAATAATTGTTGACCAAATATTAAAATAAGGAAAAGCTTTTACGTCTTATGTTCTCCATGAGAGGCTCATAAAGAGTACTGGCAATAAAAATTGAGAAATTTGGAAACATGAAGTGAGTTGGGGCAATATGTATGGGTACAATAATGAATGTACCAGTATATGTCTATAATTTTCTATGTAGATGTACATGTACGTGTAATTTGTTGTTCATAGCCACTTGTGATTTAAAACTTTGTGGAGTTTATGTAGTAACTAAAACTTTGTGATGGTAAACAGGGTAAAATCGTTGGTTTTGATTACAGAGCTGTCCAGCTGAAGGTCAGAAGGCTGAAGTTTATGTGGTTGTTTGAGGTGTTCTACTATTGTTTTAACTTCTTGTGTTTGTTGCCTTGTAAATTCCCATTGCAAAAGATTCATTTATGATCATTTCTGTAGGGTTAAATCCTGACATATGGTATATGATCTTATGAAATAGAATGAAATGAATAACTCTCAGAATTTTTCTTGAAATTTTGAGGTTCTTGATATCTTAATCCATCATATGAATTGTAATCTTCCCTATGTTTCGTTATATATTGTAATCCATCATATCTTAATCTTAACCATCTTCCCTATGTTTCGTTATATATTTAAACTCGCCTTGACCGAACTAGGTGGTCTGTTGATAAATCAATAGTAAAATAAATTGTTGGACTTGGCTTCTGTCTAATGGCTTAAGGTTCAAGGCAAAAGGCTAAAGGCTTTTGGTAGACATGGTGATGAAGGCACATTTTGGCACATTGTTACCCACTATGGGTTGCCCCCTTATTTAGTGAAAATTCCATATCCACAGCCATTAAAAAACATTGAGGTTTTTCTAGGGTGTATCGTGGGATATTCTAGGTTTTTGATGCTATACATTATAATCATAATCTGTCTTTACTGTGAATCCCAAGGGTTAGATGAAAAACTACAGAAAGATAGCACTTGTGTGTATGTATTGTTGCATACATTAGTTATATTTTCCTTTCACTTGTTTTTTAATTGTCCAGCGGTTCTACAGTTTTCTTCATATGGAGTCAAGAAGATCAAATCCTAATGTGTTTCCGATTGACGATGCTGTTAAGAGGATAATTGAGCCCGACCCAAAGTTGTTTACGGAAAATAAACTTGATAAGTTTTGTAGCTAATTCCAATTGAAAGTGAATCCAAAGGTAAAGGTTCTCTTGTTCCAGTTCACAATCCTTTTTCATTTATTTGGAAACGTATTTGAAGTCCTAGGTGCTGAAGAACAACACACCATGAGTAACTTGTTTGCTCTCTCTTCAATAGACAGAGAAGGCCTCCAGGAGATTCTGGAGGGACAAACCATCATTATCTGAAGAAATGTTAGGGAAATATGTAGGAAATGGTATGTATAGTGGCATCTCCTATGACAGTCTTGCAACAAGAAAAAACGAACAAGTTGGAAGCTTGACACCAGTTCAAGATTTTGAGGCTATGCTAGCTCGCCGAGATAGTGGTGAATTGTTTCCTAAGGCTATTAGAGAAATGAAAAAGCTGATAACTGATTTGTTGGATTCTTCTTACAAAGGAAACACGTACCATAAAGCAACGGATTGCTTTGTTGCACTACGAAATGGCTGTGTACAACAAGATGTGGGTGTGTTGGTAATGTCTTCTCCCTCTACTGCTACTTTTGCATGCATAGTTGTTTGGTGGAAGGACAGGGAGGTCCACATTTTAACTTATTATGGTCCACACATTACAAGCATTTAGTAACCTGTCTCCACTTTCCATGAATTATACTCTTGGCAAACAGTATTTATTTTCTCCATATCTGATACTTGTGCCTTATCTTTGTTCACCTCACATGTTTTCAAAAGCTTCCTCCATTTTCAAAGTATTCTGATCTATAAGAATAAGAAACCACTGAGTAAATAACTAAGAAAAAATGGATTTAGATGGTGTCTTCATAGTGATGGGGCTATTTTGCACAAGTTTGAACAACTTTCTACAAGTTATTATAGTTTTGTATCTTTCGGTGAAAATCTATGATACATTTGTAGATCTTAACTCTGGACTACAAACTTTCCTATCACTAGAGTTAGATCTGGACACGCATATGTAGTGGTTGAGGTTGTTTAGTCCTAACTATATTTTGGTTTCAGGAGCCAATGGAATTCAACAATTTCATGCGTGAGTTGACAAATAAGTGCCAGGGTAAAACACTGAATGATTTTTGGGAATTACTTGTTTCCAAGAATTTCAGTTTGATAAACAAGAATGAAGCTACGGACAGGTATCCCGTAATGCTATTGATTATGTAATGTAATGAAACATATATCCATGCTCTACTATTGATTATGCAATCATTGATATACCCATGCTTTATTTTCTAAACAAAAGGCATATCACTTATGTTTTACCTTATTGAAATTTACAGTGATGTGACTGAAGAAGAAGCGAAGGCATTTCTAACAAAAGCGAGTGTTGTTGGACTTCAAGAACATGAGAAGCCACCAGAAGTAGTTATAGATGAGAGGGAACTACTTCTCAAAAAAGTAGTATTAGGTGCAGATCAGAAGACCGCTACAATGGATATCAATTTTGTATGTTATGAAAATTTTAGGTGGGAAAAGTAGATTCTAGTATATAGTACATCATTCACATGTATTCATTCACGATTTCACTTTTAAGTTATAGATTACAATAGCTTCATAATTTTGTGTCCTGACTCCTAAGAAAGGGATTGGGGTTCCTGAAAGTGGATGTTGTGGGTGACCTCACCAATATTCAAGTGCAAGCATATATCGAAGGTGGTTCTTCTATTGCTAACGTTTGCTAGAAACACAATGTTGAGGTCATTTGTAGGCATTAGGCTAATTTGAGAGTCGACCATGAATACTATTATTTTCTTGATGTCCTTTTGTATATGTAAAAACAATAATGCAGATTCAAGATGTACCCACCGAATACTATTATTTAAAAAAAAAAATACAATACTATTGGAAATCCATAGACGGTGGGGATGCGGTTGGCATTGGCATATTTCCCATGCCCAAACACGCTGGCAGGAATTGACAGAATTCAAAATTGCGGCTCTGTGAGGTTTTTTGCGCACGAGGCATAAGTCCTCCAAGTGTCCCTAAATGATATCTAAAGGTGAATTTCAAATCACCATAGATAGATGCCCGGGCCTCTGATCGACGAACCGTTGATTCCATTGGATTCATGATGTAGGATTTTAGCTAGGGGGCTCCTATACTGCCTGTCCATTCCGCGGTGACCACCATATACAATGGTTTCATAAAATAGGGTTTTGTTCAATAGGGGACAATGTAGTCACGCCAACGAGGGTCAAACATGGAAATCCACAGACGGTGGGGATGCGGTTGGTGTTGCCATATTTCCCATGACCAAAAACGATAGCAGGAGCTGACAGAACTCAAAATTTTGGCTCCGTGAGGTTTCTTGCGCACTGAGCACAAGTCCACCAAGTGTCCCTCTACTGTATCTAGAGGTGACCTACAACTCACCATAGATCGATGCTCGGGCCTTCAATTGATGAACCTTCGATTCTGTTGGATTCGTGATGTGGGATTTTAGCTAGGGGGGCCCCTCTCCCACCTGTCCATTGCCTAGTGACCAGTGTATATGGTGGTATCTGAAACTAGGTTTTCGCTCAATAGGGGACAATGTAGTCACGCCAACAAGGTCCAAATTGGACAATGCATTTCACGCAAATGAAGGCCAAACATGGAAAACCGTAGCCCTAACTAGGGTTTACTATTTAACATGCATGGCCCATAACCATAACCCTACCAGTGAAACCATAATCCTAACCCTAATCTTATCTTACTGTCACAACTCAGTTCAGATTCAATCTAATGTCCAACTCAACTTTTGCAAATCCGGTGGACTTATCCTTCAAATCATGTTGATTCACGAAGTTGGTTCTCGGTCTTTGGATTATATTGTAGTTCCTTTAATGATGAGTGATTAGTCATTGGGTGCATGAGGTTTGTTGAAAAGTGTTGTTGGTCGTTGATGAAATATGAATCATGTATTCCACTTAGTTTTATTAAATTAGACTTGAGCATTGACTTAACTTGTAATTTAATCATCCAAACTCACAATTTTTAATTAGATATATCCAATTGGTGTGCATGTAGTGAGTTCATTAAAACCTTGAAATACATTGTATTGCACTTGTATTTATTAAATTACATGAGCAAGAACTTTGACTTTACTTGTAATGATCATTCAAAATCACAATTTCTAATTAGATATTCAATTAGTGTGCATGTAGTGAGATCATTGAAACCTTTAAATATAATAGTTTGTTCTTTTGACATAGTGCATTCATAAGTAATAGATAATCTACACAAATCAATACAATAGATTGACACAAGAACATGTGGAAACCAAAGAACAAATTCAAAGTGAAATGTATCATTCATTTATAACTGAAATGTCAACGTACATGTCTCCAAAAGTACATATATATCCAAAAGTATCCAAAAGTACATATATATACAAAATTAACCAGAAGTACATGTGTCTCCACAAATATCCAAGACTATCCAAGCCACATGTACATGTATCCAAAACTATCCAAGCCACATGTACATGTAAGTGAAATGTCAATGTACATGTCTCCAAAAGTACATGTATCCAAAACTATCCAAGCCACATGTACATGTATCGAAATGTACATATCCCATAAGACACATTAAAACTAAAGCTTCCTCTTGTTATTTCTTGACGTTGATCCTCTAGGAACAACTCTAGGACCAGTGCGCATCTCTAGATCCTGCAAATTAAATATCAATTGTTAAATTCAACTAACTATGTACTAATACATTAGCTCAATAAAATACCATATCTAAATTAACTCAACAATTATCAAAATGTTCATGGACATTGCATGAAACAATTGGTCATTAACGGACATCTCACCTCAGTGAGAGACTGTGACAAATGGGATTGTGTTCCTTGTGTAGCAGATGGAGCTATTGGTTGAACATCAAGGATGGTCGCATCCATGGTCGAACCAGAGGGGGCAGGAACTGGTGGTGGTGGTTGTGGTGGCTACAATCACCAAATGTTGAAATAGTTAGACATGTGCATGAATAAACAATATACAACAATAATAGACTATGTCTGGATCATGTTCAAATAGTTGTACCTCTATGTCGCTTGCTTTTATTGCAGATACCACATTGACTGCTGCATAAATAAATCCTATTGCTGGTGGCTACAATCACCAAATGCTGAAATAGTTAGACATGCATGAATAAACATACGCAAACAATAATAAACTATGTAACGATCATGTTGAAATAGTTTTACCTTTGTGTGACTTGTTGCCATTGTAGATGCAGCACTGACTACTGCATCAACCATCCATGCAAGGTTTTCAATAGTAAACTATGGCTTCTGATGCAGTAAACATGCAAATCAAACATTCAAAAAATTTTTTATGAACTAGATTTCAAGTTAAACCAAGAAATATCATCGAAGGATATACATTACCACGGTATCAGTAGCTCCATGGTTGTGGAAAACTGGACTCTTTCTAGGAGTAGGCCACCTCATATACACATGACCCTTATTCACATAAGGCCTATGAGGAGATACAACTCTAGGAAATGGTCCAGGTGTTTCAATTGGTGCATATAGTCAACAAGGGTTCATGTAGTTAGACATGCATGATTCAATGAACATACATGTCTTTAAAAAATGAAAAATTTAAAATGTTTACCTTGGTGTGAGATACATAAATGGGTGCTATATGAATCTCTCCACTAACCAAGGGATCAGTGGATATAATGTCATGCCTAGATGTTTCCTTGGTCGATACGACCATGGATTCTATCTCCATCACTACTTTCCCTCGTGAAGGATCTGGCATATGCAAGTTTAATAATTGTAAATATTATACCATAGATAGCATTAGCGAACTAACATGTACAGTGTGTGGAAATTAACAAATTAACAAGTATCAAAAAATTGACATTTTTAAAATGTTTACCTCGGTGTGAGATAAGACAATGGGTGCTATATGAATTTCCCCAGCAACCAAGGGATCAGTGGATGGAATATCATGCCCATATGTTTCCTCAGTCGATACAGCCATGGATTCTACCTCCATCACTTCTTTCCCTCGTGAAGGATATGGCATCTGCAAGGTTAATAATTGTAAATATTAGATTGTAGATAACATTAGTGAATTGACATGTACAGTATGTGGAAATTAACAAATTAACAAGTAATAAAAAACTTAAATTTTTAAATTTTTACCTCGGTGTGAGATATAGCAATTGGTGCTATATGAATCTCTCCACCAAGCAAGGAATCAGTGGATGGAATGTCATGCCCCTCTGTAGAGTGTGGAACATGGAACTCTATGGCGTTGTTGCCATAAAAAAGCATCAACTGCAAGTTCACAAAATTAAGATATTATCTCATACTATACATATGTGTACAAAGAGGAAAATAAATGAAGAATTTATTACAATTAACCATATACATACATCACTCAAAAACCCACTGAAGGAAACATCTGAGGAAATACCATGGCAGGGACGACCACATGATGTGCACTCGTGAGGCTCAAAAGTAGGCTGGGAATGTGTTGATGGTGTTGCACTAGTAGATGGTCCTACACTAGATGGGGGTACTACACTAGTGGGTGGCACTGCACTAGAAGATGGTCCTTCACCGTGAAGACCTAGTGTATGTACCACATCAGGGACATATGTCCCTTCCTCACCCACATGTTGAACCATAGTGCTATGATGAACAACTGCCCGAGCCAAACTCAAATATGCATCACGTGTCTGTGGAATAACACGATGTATAGGTGGGACATCTAGCCCAAGCAATTGCTTGTGAGGTGCAAGGATAGGGTGATCAACATCTTGAAGCATGGCATTAAGTTGGTTTTGGGGCATCCCCCCACCGATCCCCTAAAACTGCAATATATCAAAATAGTTTACATGTTTACCCAACACGAACTATGCATACATATTCCGAAGAAAATACAGGGGGATTTCCCTTTTGTTGTGCAGTGGCATATCAAAAACCATATACCATCTGTCCATGCAGTTATCAACTAATGGATGAAATGTGCACCACTCAATAGAGATATGTGGCCTATTTGCATTTGGGATTTCCCCCGTGCAAGGGTCCCTAAACAATGAAAATATATGCTCTTTGGTACTTTTCAACATTTTTATTGCATTGTAGCCAAGCCCATCAGCGTACTCTTGTCTTTTTCTTTCTCTATATGATGTAATATCATATAGTATGTTGCTTGACAATGAAATAGTCTCAACAATTGCATCCAAAGTGGATGGAAGTGAACGGTGAATCCTATCACCACCACTAAAAGCAGTACTATGTCTTCTCAAATGGGAAAGCTCAATCGATATTTCAACATTTGTGTCCATAGCCACAATTGCAATAAACAAATCAATAAGGAAATCATTAGAAACATATACATGGTATCTAATGAAATCTCTTCAAAATTGAAAATGTAAATTAAATCAAACTCAAGTAAGCAATTTAATGGCATTCATGTGCATACATTTAAGACTTAAAATTAAACATTTAACAATTAAATAGTAAGTTTCATTCAACTTCTTTCTAGAAGTTAAGGCACTTAATGCAAGCAATTTAATGGCATTCACGTGCATGAATTTAAAACTTAAAATTAAACACTTAACAATTGAATACTAAGTTTTGTTCAAACAATTAAATCAAGCAATTTAATGGCATTCATGTGCATACATTTAAAACTTAAAATTAAACGTTTAACAATTAAATAGTAAGTTTCATTCAACTTCTTTCTAGAAGTTAAGGCACTTCTTCACCCTCATTGGTGACTTTTCCATGCACACTTGGGTTTAAACTTCTTTGAATTTAGGAGTGCTATTTTGACATGTTTTGGCTTTTACGTCCCTTGGATATGTAAAAGAAAGGGGCAAGGGACTATTAGGACATGTGAGGTAAGAAAAGGGGTGATACAGGGCTGCTACCATATCCTCTAAATATAATTGACTCAATCATGGTTGGGAGCACTCTCATGATGCACTCTAGGTAGTTCATGGGTGTTCACCATTTCCGTTGTTGTATAAACATGGAAACCAACCAAAAGTTACATGGAAAAATGGAGAATTTGTCGACTGGACTACAATTGGTTGTAGATGAGGTTAAAGACTCGGCATCTAGAAATATATTACCCATTGTTTTTGCTATTTTAAAAAATGGTTGATAAACCTAGTGATGCAGGGAAATAGACTGTTTGAGTAAAGTCATTTATGTCTTTGCTAGATTAAGCGATCTTAGGGAGACCTAGGGTCTCACATGTTTCTAATTTTCTTTATTATGTTTATAGGATAAAAGAAGCAGAATTCAAGTTCTATTTAGTTTAGGTGATGACCTTTAATTAATTAGCACTAGTCCCCTGATGAATACCGGGATTGTATGGGGATGTCACGACATGTTGACTTGTAATTCGATATCATAGTGAGAAGGTTCGTATATTTCAACTTTTTTTGTCATTACGATAAGGCCAGGGGCACGGAGGGTAAGTCATATGTGCAGAAAAAGAGAAAAGTGTCGAGGAAGGTATAACTAAAACACAAGTTAGGTGGGTGCTATAACCAATAAGTGCAAATATTTTAGTGGAAAAATGGTGGTGGCTGCTAAACTTACTAGAGGAAGGAATAAAACTAGTCATAGTTACTAGTT
>LPNX011108111.1:558497-620025 GCA_001517045.1 Pseudotsuga menziesii
AAGAGACAATGTGTAACTACATACACTTGTGATGAAATTTTGAGAAACCAATTTACTATTTTTTGATGCATTTTTTCTATTCATGCTTGTGCACATGCATTTCATCTTGTGATGGCCATTTCCGAGGAAAATTATTCAATTAGTATCATGGGGAAATTTCCTTTGAGGGTTGGAAATTTGGGTTTCGTTTCGATGGATACATTGTATAAAGGGAGGAGTTCTAAATTTTTCGATTTTTGGTTCCATTCGGAATTTTTGAGTTCTTGAAAATGAATTCATTGTGGTTATTCACTCATCTTGGTTGAGGGATATGTGAATTTAATTAGTCACTCATTTATTTCCAATTTTCTAAATAATATAGAATTTAGTTGTTTTATACTATTAAAAAATAGCATTCTAGGTTTAGAATTGACAAAAAAGAATGCTATGGGTGATTGAATTACCTAGGTAGATGATAATTCACCGTTGGATTTTCCTCCCCTCCTACTCAATCCACTCCTCCAACAATCCTAAGCACCCAATTCGCTCCAAAACACGCAAATTCGATGCCAGTTTCACGTTCCTAATTGGTAGAATAGGTTGCGGGTTTCAAGACTGTCTATATAAATTAATTTTAGCTTTACAAATCGTGTACACATTTTAGAACTTCATATCACATACATGTTTTGTAGTTATATAACATGTACGTGATATGGTTTCCTATCCTACATGTCCCATGACATGTCAGGCTCGGGTTGAACCATAGCAAGTGCTATGCAGTAGAAACGCGTTGTATTTTTTGGTAACATGATCACATTTTTGAAATCTAGGATTGCATCTAAAAGGTCCCTCATCTTCTTGCACTGACCCCTAAGTGTTTAAGAAAATGATGGTGCAATTATGTGATGTAAGTGGTGGAGCATCCATTTCTGGTCATGATATGAAGGGTAATAAACTAAGAAATTTCACCGAAATGGGAAGTGGTTGAGCATCCATTTCTTATTACCCATCTGGCGGGAAGTAAAAAATAAATTCAGGAAAGAAATGCAATTGATAATCATTTTTGAAACTTAATCAGAGTGGTTGAGCATCGATTCTTGATCACCGATATGGAAGGAAACTTAAAAATAATTTGTGTAAGAAATTAAAATGAGAATGTTCCTAGAAAATACTTTTTTTTGGTAGTGATATTTGGCAGAATCAAAACATGTCAGTATATTCAACTATTCATCCTCACCTTTGGCCATCAAGACGACTCACACCAAAGACAATTTCTGAAAATTTATCCAAGAAAAAATTTGTGTTAAAGGTACGTCGTGGAGGATAGCAATAAAACATTCTTTTAAGGCATTCTAATCTCAATAGGTAATGAAAGTGCACTTTATTGTTACTATTGATCAATAAAAAAACAAGAAATATCAACAATAAGAGCATGTACTTACTGATGTTTATAGAATTTTTGAACTAGTTGCTTCTATGTGTATCCCATTCGTAGGATATTCTAATATGATAGTGATGATTTTTAGGATTAGAATCCTACCTTGTCCAAATTGGTCAATTTGTCCTAAAATAGGAGTCTTTTCATTCATTATTGAGTCACTAGTTCCATTGGGTCCACATGGCCTAATTGCACCAAATATACTAGTTACTAGATTATGGAAAACACTAATTGAGGCTAATTTCCACATACTACACTTGCATGCATTAGTTTAGGCACATCCTAGACCAATCCCTACAATTTAGGAGCCACTGGGAGTGTCGACACCAACCTCCTTTCGTTGAGTTTAGTTGGTGACTAGTCAATCCTAGTTAGGAGTCAGTTACATTCAGTTAGCGCAAGTCCTTGATTGAATGCATATGAGAAGGATCCTCTCCTCACCTACCACATTCAGTTAGAGTAGTTAATGATTCGAACTGATTGACTGATTTAGACAACTGGAGCTAGCTAGTTAAGCTCTGATAGTGACTTAGACACATCTTGTTATCCATTCAGTCAGAGTGAGTTAACCAATTCAAATTTCCCATCATGCATTTGAATTTTCTGGTTATTAATACAAGTGTATTACATTGTAACAGTTATCCAGATTGTATCCATTTACTTTTTTATTAATGAAAGCATTATACAAATGCATCTAATTTGTGCACTATTTCATGTCAATATTTAGTAAATTGGTTGTGAGATCTATTTGTGAGTTTTGTCTTGGTTCATAGACTCCCATGAGCACAATTTTTATAATGATAGTAAGAAAAATCATTGGTTATTTTGTTGAGGAAGTGTGCATTTTTGTGCTCATCATGAAAAAATGGATTCCCTGCCAAATCATGGATACATGGGCTCATATATTTGGATGTAGCCAATTTGGAATAGATGATTCATGGTTAAGTGTGCTCATATATGTATAATTATTCCTCGAATCATATTTTATACATGGCGTGTACTTGGATTGGCCTGGTGTGCATTTTTGTGTTGGACATGAAAAAATGGTAAACCATATCAACAACCAATATGAGAGTATTGGATTTCACTGTAGATGGAATAGTTTACAGAATAAACCATAAGCCCGATTTCCTGAAATGGTCAATTTCCTCGGTTGAATATACAATTGAAAACTTTGCTCATTGTATGTATTTCCTTGCAATAAAAATTTGACGGATGATAACAAATAATTTCCATGAAATTTTATTTTGTATCTCAATTTTTAATTTAAAAGTGATTATATAACATCACTGGTTGAGTCTTTAAATTTTAGGAAATGGTGTTTTAAATCACCCACCTTCAATATTATGCTTTCATAAAATGGTGGAGCATTTGTCTGTGAGGGTGAAAAACAGGATGAATGGGTGATTTGGAAGGAAAAAATATACTTGATATTAAGAGACTTGTTTTCAAATATGAGTCAATGGACAAGTGAACAAATCATCCACCTACAAATTAATGTGCTCATAATAGTTTTAACCCTCACAGGTGATAAAATGCAGGCATTTTCCTAAGGCCATTTAGGCAAGAATTAGGTGCAAAACAAGATGAGTGGTTATTTTGGAAGACCAATAATATGATGTATTTGTAAAGGACACCTATAATATGATGTTTTCATAAATTTTTTATTCCAAATAGGTGAGAAATGGTGCGCATTTTACCAAGGCTACTTAAGCCATTTTTTCAATACTTCATCAATTTTGCAAATGGTGAGCACTTTTATATCAAGGTGAAAAACAAGCTCAATGGGTGATTTGGAAGGAAAATATCTCTTTGAATAGGGAAATTTTTTCAAATATGAGTCAATGGACAACTGAGTAAATAATCAACCTACAAATTTATGCTCTAATAATTTTTTTACCCCTCACAAATGAGAAATTGTGGGAATTTTCCTAATGCCACTTAGGCCAGATTTAGGTGGAGAACAGGTTGAGTGGCTATTTTGCTAGGCCAATATTTTGTGGACCATATTTTTTTTTTTAAACTGAGCCAATGGGTAAGTGCACCAATCATCGACCTACAAGATTATTCTTTCATAGAAATTTTCTACCTCACATGTGAGAAGTGGTGGGAATTTTGCCAAGGATACTTAATCCCTTTTTTCAATACTTGACCATTTTTCCAATGGAAAGCATTTTGCTGTCAGGGTGAAAAACAGGCTAAATGGCTATTTTGGAAAAAAAAAAAAAACCTTGATAAGAGACTTGTTTTAGAAAACGTGTCGATGTACAAGTGAATAAATAATCCACCTATAAGGTCGTCTAGGCCAGTTTTAGGTGCAAAATAGGCCAAGTGGATATTTTGGTAGGATAATATTATCTTAATCATATACAGTTTTTCAATATTGATGCAATGGTAAAGTGCATAAATCATCCACCTACAAGATTATCCCTCCCAGATGATCAATGGTGGGCATTTTCCCAAGGCTACTTAAGCCCTTTTTTCAATACTTAACCTATTTTTCCAATGGTGAGCATTTTTCTGTCAGGGTGCAAAACACATTGAATGGTTGATTTCGAAGAAAAATATATCATTTATCAGAGACTTGTTTTCAAATATGAGTCAATTGAAAAGTGAATAAATCATCCACCTACAAATATATGTTCTCATAGTTTTCTTATCCCTCACTGGTGAGAAATTACGGGCATTTTCCTATGGCCATTTAGGCCAGTTTTAGTTGCAAAACTGATTCAATGGGCATTTTGGCAGCCCAATATTTTTTGTCCCATAGATATATTTTTTTAAATTGATCGAATGGGTAAGTGAAAAAAACATACACCTACAAGATGACACTTTCATTGAAATTTTGTCCCTGACATGCAAGAAATGGTGGACATTTTACCAAAGCTACTTAAGCCCTTTTTTCAATACTTAACCACATTTTCCAATGGGAAGTATTTTTCGGACAGGGTGAAAAATAGGCTGAATGGTTTTTTTGGAATTAAAATATCTCCTTGACCAGATACTTGTTTTAAAAAATGAGTCACTGGCCAAGTGAATAAATCATCCACCTACAAATGTATGCCCTAACAATTGTTTTATCCCTCACAGGTGAGAAATGGCAGTCATTTGACTAAGGCCATTTACGCCAGTTTTAGGTGCAAAACGTGTTGATTCGATGTTTTTGGCAAGCCAACATTTTATAGACCATAGACATTTTTTTTTTAATTGAGCAAAAGTCAAGTGCATTAATAATCCACCTACAATAATATGCTTTCATAAAAATCTTATCCCTCACAGGTGATAAATGGTGGGCATTTTCCTAAGGCTACTTAAGCCCTTTTTGCAACACTTAACCAATTTTGACAATGGCCAACATTTTTTGTAAGCCTGCAAAACATGATGAATGTGTGATTTGGAAGGAAACTATATCCTTGATGAGAGACTTGCTTTTAATTATGAGTCAATGGAAAAGTGAATAAATCATTCACCTACAAATATAAGCTCTATTAACTTTTTAATCCCTCACTGGTGACAATTTGTGAGCATTTTCCTAAGGCCATTTAGGCAAGTTATGGGCACAAAACTGACTGAGTGGCTATTTTGGCAGGCCAATATTTTCTGTCTTATAGACTTTTTATAAATGATCCAATGGGTAAGTGAAAACAACATCAACCTACAAAATTATGCTTTCATATAAATTTTATCCCTCACATGTGAAAAATGGTGGGAATTTTAACAAGGTTAGTTAATCCCTTTTTTCAATACTTCACCAATTTTTCCAATGAGAAGCAGTTTTCAGTCAGGCTGAAAAAGACTCTGAATCTCTATTTTGGAAGGAAAATTTATCCTTGACCAGAGACTTGTTTTCAAAAACGAGTGGATGGACAAGTGAATAAATTGAATCCACCTACAAAGTTGTGCTCTTACAACTGTTTTATCCTTCATAGGTGAGAAATGGAGGGCATTTTCCTAAGGCCATTTACGTCAATTTTAGTTGCAAAATAGGGTGATTGGTTGTTTTTGGTAGGCCAATATTTTCTTGGGCATAGACATTTGTTCAAAATTGAGCCAAAGGTCAAGTGCATAAATAATCCACCTACAATATTATGCTTTCCCAAGGCTACTTAAGTCATTTTTGAATACTTAACCAATTTTTCCAATGGTGAGCATTTTTTTGTTAGGGTACAAAACAGGGTGAATGGTTGTATTGTAAGGTAAATATCTCCTTTACCAATTTTGTTTTCTAAAAAATGAGTCAGTGGACAAGTGAATAAATCATCCACCTACACAATGAGGCTCTCTTAATTTTTTTTCCCTCATAGGTGTGAAATGGTAGGTATCTCTCTAGGGATATTTAGGCTAGTTTTAGGTGCAAAACAAGCTAATTGGATGTTTTGGAAGGGCAATATTTTCTTGACCATAGACTTTTTTGAAAATTGAGAAAATGGTAAAGTGCACAAACCATCCACCTAAAATATTAAATAGTGTGAATTTAGTCATTGGATAAAAAAGGTAAATGACCGTTCAATTTTTTCCTCATAAAAAATAATATTATATTTTAAGCATAAATGCAATACATTCTTAAACATTCTCTAATTTGGTTTATCAAAAGACCCCAAGCATTTTTAGGAGAGAAAAAATCCAAAATGATCAACACATTTGATCTTGGAGCAACTAGTAATGTATAGAACCACAATGCATATACATATAAATTGCACTTCATGTAACTTCCAAAAAGAAATATTGTCTACAAAACTAAATACTAATTACATTGTTGGATTCACACCAACTTCAAACATAGAGTACATATTCGAATCCTTAAATACTCTATTCAAAATCCTCCATACATAATTATAAATTGCTCTTTTATATATATATAAAACGAATCAAATTTTGATACATGATATCTAAAGGTTTTCTCAGCTTCACTTTTGGAACGGTTGTTAGGTAAGTTATGCGGCATCTCCCTAGGTTATATACTAATCTATATTAGATGATCGGTTATATACTAATCTATATTGGATGATATGGTACTTGGTTACTCTTGGTTCAATGACATTCAAGATTGTATACTTTCTTATAATCATTAGAATGTTAAGAGTGAATAAATGTTTTTTATGATTTTTATATTCTTCGTAAAACAATTCATTTAAGAGTTTTTATGTCCTATCACAAAGATTCACGAAGTGAGAAATATTATAGCACATTAATTCATATTGTGTGACTTAATATTTTAAAAGTAGAAGTAATTTTAATTTTCAAAGGGTTAAAGAATACTTAATATGAATTAATGTTTCTCACTTCGTGAATCTTTGTGATAGGACATTAAAACTCTTAAGAATTGTTATATATATATATAATCTTGAATGTCATTGAACCAAGAGTAACCAAGTACCCTATCATCTAATATAGATTAGTATATAACCTAGGGAGATGCCGCATAACTTACCTAACAACCGTTCCAAAAGTGAAACTGAAAAAACCTTTAGATATCATTTATCAAATTTTGATTCGTTTTATATACTTTCTTTAAAATGGACATAGATGGAACGACCAAAAGTCCATTTAAACTCACGTGACTATATTTCTTCCCGAAAGACTAGATCATGTAAAAATACAATTGGAATGAAAATATGACACCGTGAAAACTTGGCACAAGATTTTACACATATAATTTATTTCACTTAGTTCCTCCAAAGTATCTTTATAAAGTCAATCTACTCACATTCTGATGTTATGGTAAGCCTATTTAGATTTACAACCCCAAACATTTATAATAGTATACTATATCTTCTTTTAAGTACAAAAATAGATGAAGTACCTTTGCAAGGTGCGATATTTGTCCAACCTTTCACTATTGAGGACATCCGCGATCATTATGTTTTGTGGAAGTTTATTTGTATTCGAGATTCCATTTATTATATTATTGTTTTTTAAAGATTAGTTAATATATATGATATTAACTTATGACTATTGGTTGGAATTTAAATATGCTTAATATTAAAATTATTAAACATTTGATTGTAACAAAAGAAGGGAGGCGTTTTGCAATCCCAAGGTAAGTTAAGTTAGTAAAAAAAATAAAAATATTAGAAAAATAAAAAATAAAAATGATATATAAACTTAAAAAAATATAAAAAAATCAAACTAGCATAAATTCATTTAAAGATGAAATCCATTTAAATATCAAGAAAGAGAGAAAAATATCTAATTAAAAAACTATACCTCAATCAATTCTTTAATAAATTTTATTTAACTAAATTTGACGGTACCAACCTTTTTTAAGCCACAACTAATATATAAATGCATATTCCAAACATTGTATATATATGTTTTTGGTAGGCAACGCCTATGAAAATATTAAAAGAGGCAATGAAATAGCTTCATGCAGCCATCGTTTAGGCTATATAGTAATTATGTTAGAATGGAATGCAAGTATAAATTAAAGCTATTAATTACGCCGTAAGACGTTTTCTCTCAGAAGTTGGTTTTCTGACCACTGTAGCTTCATCGTCCCTCCCACAAATTAAATTATGCCACATATTTTCCAATAAAAAACCGCCATATGGTCAGACAATGGGTCTGGAGTTCATTGCCGTTGGTTCAAGCAAGCAATTTACAAAAGAAGAGGAATGACTAGGCAGTGTAGGATGTCTTTGAGCGATTCAATTCTCGATGAGGTCTGGACTGCGTGATAGGGAACCTGGAGGATACAAGTGATCGTAATGTCGTTTCCCTGGTCTGCAAGATGTGGTACCGCGTAGATGCTCTTACTCGCAAGCATGTTACCATTGCGTTCTATTACATCATAACCCCTTTGTATCTTAGGGTTCCCAGGGCTTAAGTCGTTGAAATTGAAGCGGAAGCCTAGGGATGCCATGTTTAATTTGATTCCACCGCACTGGGGCGGATATGCAGAGTCATGGATTAACCAAATTTCCAAGACATTTCTATGCTTAAAGTCTCTTCATTTGGGCAGAATGATAGGTACGAATGAAGATCTCAGTCTTCTGGCTCGCGACTGCGAAAACATTCTTCAGGTGCTTAAGCTGGAGAAGTGCTTGGGATTTCGGGCTCCTCGCAATCGCACGGTCCTGCAGGTAATTTTCATGATCATTTCAAACTTTAACACACCGAAAATAAATCGTAGTCTTTAATTGAAAGTCATATTTTGTGAATTATTCAACAAAAATCCAAAGCAATAACTCTTTTGGCTCAAACTTTGGCGGCCATTTGATTTATAACAGGGTTGTTAAAGAAAGTGTTGGATAATTTGGAGGTTTGAGAGATAGATTCCAATTGTGGAGGTTTATTTTTAATCTATGTGCGGTTTCGAGTGGTGATAACGAAAAACCCTAACCTCAGATAAGAGGTTTCAAGTTCAACTCCTCTTCCGAGTCAAATGGAGAATGGTAGGGGGGGCCGAAATTCTATCAGATCTGACAACAAAGCCTTAAATGTTCAACATTCACAAAAAAAATGGAAGGTAACCTTGAATTATAAACCGTAAATTTTTTTTTATGAAGCGAGCAAGTCACATTTTAATAGAAGTTGAGAGTTTCAAGGTAAATTTGAAATTCATACTCTTATTTTATTCATAGATCTTAGCTTTTCTTCTCAAACTCCTCGATACGATTTGTTGTTGTTTTTTTTAATATAATTCCCTTGCGTTTTGCAATTTCTTATGAATTCATGAGCAATAATTACTCTCTCGACTTCTCTATGAAGCTCTATACAAAAAATTAAGTGCTTCTCTCGCATGTTTAGTAGGACAAATCATAGATTTCATGTAATTTCAAAGGCTAACATGGGTAAATTTACTGCCACCCACCTTGGCATTGAAAATTATATAACTTAGAGAAATATTAGTTTTAGAACTACATATTCATTTCAATTTGTGCAATGAATTTGGTGGGATATAGATGAGAAACGCATTGCAAATAGTACAACTCTTTTGATGAAACGCAAGGTTCGTAATCTCAGTATCCAATAGGTTTTCTTGGTTTTGAGGGTAAGAATTGGTTTTTTCCTGAGCAATTTTCATGTTTGGGCATAGAGGCCAGGCTATAAAAGTGGGATGCTACAAGTATAGGGTGATACTTCGGTAAAGAGACCAGTTTCTAAAAGTGAAGGTTCCTAATATGGATCTTGATATTAATCACAGCCTTGAGATTATGAAGGTAGAGGATGAAGAAAAAGATAGGAGGTATAGAATTGTTGCAGTGGCTATTGACAAGGGTAATAACAACGAATATGTAGTCCGTTGGGCTCTCGATCACTTGGTTTCTCATGGAGAAAGTTTGGTTCTTATACATGTGTGACAACCAATTCTAACCATTCCAACTCCAAGTATGATATCTTCTTCTTTCTTTAACATTCTGTGTGGGGGATGGGAGCTTTTAAACATATGTCGTTGCGTAGGCAGGTTTTTTTTCATAGAATCTTTTGCATAGAGCCTTCAGATCTTGGTGTTTAAGAACTGTTTCTCCGATAGATATGTAGATTCTGCAACATCTTGTCTTGAAGGGTAGAATAACAAAATAGTATGTAAAGCCTCGTTTCAACTTAAAAATCTTGGCAATTTTTCAATTTTTGTGGTTAGCTTGGTTGTTGATTCTTGATTGTCATTTAATGAATATTCTTTTGTGAATTCCCATGGTTTTTTTCATTAGCAAGCTTTAAATTAAATTTAAAAAAAAAAGCAGAGTTGTATGTTAAATGATTATCCAGAATATTTTTGCAAAACATCTATGACATGTTTGATTATCAAGTCAGGCACTGAAAGTGTTGGCCAATCTTGGAACAGGAATTTTAGATAAATAATCAAGTAATCTATCTAAAATGAAACATCAATCTATACTTTTATATTGTAAATTATTTCAAATCAATACATAACTGGAAGCTTATAGGTTTTCTTTGACAAATCAATACATGTTGACAATAGCATGCTTTGAGTCATTTTGACATTGTCATGCTTTGAGTGTGGTGTTCCAACCAATGTTTTCCACGTGCCTGCTATGTTATAATTTCTTCAGTCTGTTTAGGTCCCATCATATGGCTTGCGTACATGCACATCTTCATGATTTTGGACATGATAGCATGACATAGGACGATTTCTGGATAATCTCGGAGGCAGAAATATTGCCTGAAAAGAAATAGTTTTAGTGGATTTCAAAATTATTTGGGGAATAAACAGTCAACCATGAGTTCAGATTCTCTTCAGAGCGATGGGATTACCTCATATTTAAATTCTTAGATTGAGAATATGTACCTAGAAGATCAAGATAACGAATTCACAGGCCAACAAGAACATGAATCTAATGGTGTAGCCTCTGCTTGTCCCTATAGTTCAAGCAACAGGCCAGGCAACTACAATCGTAAAGTTAACAAAAGGAGAAACTCTGAGCAAGTGTTTCACTGAAACATGGCAGAAAATACTGCCCGTCCTTGGTATGTGTGGCTTATACTTCTTCAAAATCTACATTATATTTTTCTTTTTTCATTCTCCATAAGGGGATCCTAGTTTTATGTTTATTAATTCCCAGGATAGGGACTTTACAAAACAAAACAAATATCCCTAGCTGGTTTTATTGCTTTTGAGTTTATTACTTCCCCTGTTAGGGATTTTACAAGATAAAAGAAAAACCTATGTTGCAGATAAACTTGGACCTCCCATGGCCGTTATAAGATTACACATTGGGGGAAATATTCAGGTAAGCAACGGTAGCATGGAATGTATTCGCTTCAAAATTTAAATAAATTGATATGTGTATATTTTTATGCTGTTAGGAATTTCTCTCTAATGTTTTTTTCAAAACCACTATTAATTTTCTCGTCCCTCCTGCCTATTAGATGATGCCACCTGTTTGCAATAAAAAATTTCCATGTATTGGGTTTTCCATACTAATACTTTTTGCCTCCTTACTGTTCTCGAGTCTTTCGTACCTGTTAGTGCTCTCCTAATCCCCCACAGTCTCACTGTCTGAGCAATCTCATTGTCTAAGCTTCCATAAAGGAATCCATGGACCCTCACATAGTCCTCCATTACTACACAGCCTGTGGCAAGGTGGAGAGAATAAGTCTCTTTCCGGGCTCCGGGATGAATTCCTCTTCGGGGGATGAATATCACTTAACGCATAATCCACATAGTTAACCCACAAAGGGTAGAATAAGAAATATTTCTGAGACTGGGTTGTGGGGGTGTTCTAGGATTACGATGTACAGGAATTGGTAGCAGGCAGTTTCGTCTATTTTGTTTTTGGGTTGAAGCTAGTTTTTGGGTTTCTATTTTGAAATGGCTCAAGACGAGGTGACCAAATATGCCCACAGTCCTGTGCACAGTGTCGTTGTCCGAAGGGACTACATGACGCTTCACTGAGTTATTTCGGGGCTCCTGAAGCTTGGGAATGTTGGGGAAATCAAGATGGAGGCAGAGTTGATCTTGGAGGAGCAGCGGGCAGAAGCGATTTCTAGTGTTATAGATAGGCGAGATGTGCCCAAGCGTGAGACGGCGTTTCATCTGGCCGTGCGAATGGGGGATGCCCAGGTGGCCAAGATGCTCATGTTTGCAGGTGCGGATTGGAGTCTACAGAATGAGCAAGGTTGGAGTGCCTTGCAGGAAGTGGTATGTGCATGGGAAGAGGGAATTTTTGTGATCATCATGAAGCATTATCATCCCCTTACCTGGGAAAAATTGTGCAGGAGGGTGCCCAGGATCGTGGCTTCCATGAAGCAAATGCAAGATTTTTATATGGAGATAACTTTTCATTTTGAGAGCTCTGTGATACCCTTCATTGGCTGCATTGTGCCTTTGGATACATAAAATATATGGAAAGGAGGGTCCAATTTGAGGTCCGATATGACCCTTGCAGGGTTTGATGGTTTTTGGATTCAGAGATCAGATCAGAGATTTTTGTTTCTTGGGGATGGGAGTGAGGATGGGAGGGTCATACCTAGGTCTCTGTGTGTGTTATACCACAAGGATAAGGAAATTATGAATGCATTTGATAGTGCTGGGTCTCAGACTTATGATGTTGAGATTGTGCAGGAAGTCACTGTGATGTCACAGATGAATATGTACAGGCATGGGATTGATGTTACGCAGCTTGAGTTGGTTCCTCAGATCACTTGGAGAAGGCAAGAGAAGGATGAGATGGTAGGGCCTTGGAAGGCCAAGATCTATGATATGCACCATGTGATGCTTAGTGTGAAGTCTAGGCGGGTTCCCGAGGCGATGACTGATGAGAAACTGTTTACAGCCTCTGTAGGGGATAGCTATACTATTGATAATGAGAGATATGAGACTGAGGAGGACTATGCAAGTGTGTTGACAGAGGAAGAGAAGAAGCAGTTAGAGCATGCCTTAAAGATCGATCATTTGGAAATTGGGGATGATGGGATGCAGGAGGATGAGGCATTGGATGTTGGACACCACCATAGCTGCTATGGAAGGGAGGAATTCCTTCGCAGGGAAGAGAAACACAATGTGGGTTTGTTATCTGGTGCCAAATCTAATGGGGATGTTGTTGAGGCAATGGGACTTAAGGAATTCAAGAAAGAGAAGAATGGTTGGTTCAGTTGGGGCAAGCGGAATGCGAAACAAGACAATGGAAATATTGTGCCACCTAGGAGTTCTTTGAGTGTAGAAGGAAAAGTTAGTGATCTGCTCGGTGATTTGGCTACAAGGATTCCGATGAAAGATGGAAGATATTCACCTGAGCGTGGTAGAAGGTCTGTTGATGCAAGGCCTACTGATTACAGGGTAGATGATTATAGGAAGGGAAAAGAGACAAATGGTAGAAAGTCAATAATTATAGAAACAACTCGCAGGCATAAGCTCCCTGTCAATGATAGCGGAAATGAATGTGAGTACAAGAAAGAATTAAGGCCAGTCGTGTGGCTCACATCTCAGTTTCCTCTCCAGACTGATGAGCCATTGCCACTACTCAACATTTTGTCAGACAAGGTTAAGGCTATTCGTCGCTAAAGAGAATTGCTTACTACAAAGCTTCCACTTGGTACTTTTCCTATTAAGGCATGCATCTAGCCGTACTTTACTTTTTGTTAGAACAGTAGTTGAGATGTTGGATTCTGGAACATATTCCATTTTGTACATTAGCGGGGTCTATATTTTCCTTGGATGCTCGTTTAACCAATATCCTATTTATAAGCATTTGACCAAATGGTTATAAAGAATGGATTGTACTTCTACCAAGCATAGAAAGACTATTAAGAAATGGTTTAGCTTTCTATATGGTATGCCCTATGCTTAATCTTAAAAGCCAAAAAAAACAAGACTTGCTCTTATTTCTAGAGTTGGGATTCCTTTGAAGAAGCTTTACATACCCATTAAGAATAAGTTAGAAAAGGTCTTACTGCTCAGTGCTCACCAAGCCATTGATTTATTGTAGATAGTTGGTTTTTATAGTTGTAGGACAATTTCAAGATGCTTTGTATTTTCCATATTCAGGCTCTTTTAATGAGCATGTCGGGATGGTATGGGAAAGGGTATAATAGAGTACTCATAGTTAAGGATTTTCACACTGTAACCATTCAACTCTTATGTTATAGGAAAATTACTATCTTTATGAATACTTTTATTCGCAGAATTATGGTATATCACTACATCTGTGAATACTTCCATTGGCAGAATTATGGTCTATTATGGATTAGTATGAAATAACATTTAGTAATTTTTTTTTATAGTCATAAAAACAATTTCAAGATGCCATTTTGTATGTTATGTTCAATTGTTTTGTGGGGTTTAGCATGAGAAAGGGATACTATAAGCATGTGAGAATGCATCGGAAAGAGATACTATAAAGTATAGAAATTCCAAGATACCATTTATATGTTGTGTCTAGCTGTTTAATGAGCATGTATGGATGAGTGTTGAATGATACCTCCTCACTTGTTACTTGTTTACAAAAATTCTCAATTTTATAGAATTATTGCTCACAGTTCAGAATGGAGAACAAAGCACATTATGAAGACATTTAGGGTTTATCATTCATAACGCTTTATAGTTATAATATTCCTTTTTCCCTTCATTTTACAATCCTCGTTGAGCTTTAAGGAAATGTGAAGTGACTCTAGAGTTGGTTAGATGATCATAGGATGGCATGTGTTTTTTTCTCAGCTTTCTCAGTTTGGCATTTATTCTGAATTTATTAAACCCCATAGATAGCTTGCTATTCATGGAGGAGGTGGTTGAAGATATTGTCATGGAAACTGCCCCTCCCTCCTGCATAAATGGTGTTTACTGGTCACATTTAGTTTGCGGTTTTAAAGGATTTGCACTATTTGGGTTTGCATAGAGAAGTTGCATTGTGCTAGAAATACCTTTGTAGGAATTCTGATTCAAAGAGCCAAAGAAGGGGAAACAAGCACAGGTACTTTGTTTTTCCACTCCTCTTGGATTTCATTCTGTGCAGTTTCATTTCTATGCAAATTTGTTGTCTTTAAAGTGTGGAGTGTCCATCACATTTTTTTTATAAAATCATGCAAACTCTCTTGCAGTGTTCTGTGGTTTGGTAAATTATATATGCTGTTATGTTTTTATAATAATCCCTTTGGTATAACTATTTTTTTATGATGATTCTCACTTGGAACATTATCAGTTACAGTTGTTTGTAAAACCACTCAGTATGCCCAATATGATTCATTCTTTTAATATAACGGTATTTTTTTAATCTATTGCTGGATCAGGAAGAATTATATTGATTTTGAATTCCCAGTGATGCTTGAACGGTGATTTATTAGTTGTGCTGATTTTGAATGCTGAATGCTGTTTAGGATTTTTTTATTATCATTTGCTTATATTTGTTCTATTTATTGCTGAACAACACTAAGAATTCTACTAGATTGGCGCAATTTGTGGAATAGTTTCATAACCTGTGTAATTTTCCATGAGATTGGGGCAATTTGTGGAATAGTTTCATAACCTGTGTAATTTTCAACATGGTATGGCAGCCAGCTGCTGAGTTTGATTAGCAATATGTAAAACACCCGTGCCAAAGTGAGGCTTGAAGGGGCTACTGGAAGTAGAAATCCCTTATTTTCCTTATTTTCAGGATATCTATTGATTCCCAGCTTGGACCCATTTAATGTCTCAAACTTTACTCTACACCCTACTTATTTTTGTTTTACACTTGTTTTCCCATCTTCTTCCTCTGCAGTTTGCATAGTTTAACAAGAGGAGGAATCATAAGCAACAAAAACAATCCATTCTCTTCTGTTGCTCTTGCTTCTGCAAGACCAACTTTTACTGGAAATGAATTCCTAAATAGCATAAAATGTAGATGAATTTCTATGTTCAATGCATGGAAGACATCTTTTTGATTTCATGAACCTACTATAATGCACATAAATATATGCACGTAGACACCAGACCAATGGAGTGCCCCTGTATTCTCTAGGTGCATAGTTATTTAAAGGTGCAAGGGAAATTGCATATGTAATAAGCTTTTGAAGATTTTCTTAATAGGAATAAAATAAAATAATAAGCTATAGAATAAAAATGAAAAGGTGAAAGTATTTCATGGAGTTTTTGTAGATTCCTTAAGTCAACCAGCATTTTGACACACGTTGAAATTTTTTTATCTGGAAATGTTTGTAACACCAGTTGTGATAATCCTTTATAGCTTCCTTGAGGGAACCAAGTTTTTACACAGGAGGAGGAAGCCTTTTTTTATTTGGGGACTTTAGAATCCATTCAGTGTAGAGTGCACTCTGCAAGTCATTTTCCCTTTTTAATTAATGGATTCTAAAGTCATTGCAGTCTAGAGACCTTAAAGTTATGTTATCATTTTCATATGAATCAAATAAATGTCCATATAGTTCTTGCATGTCGAGGATAAATGATAAATGAGTAAGGCAGGTTTCCTATCCAAGAGGGTGCAAAGGGCTATTTGAAGATGGAGAAAGTAGAAATTCTACAAACATTTGATGTTTGGCATAGTTTTATAAGTTAAAGTTTCAAAGGTATCTTTTCATGTCCCAGAGGTTTTGAGGGTCTCTAAAAGTTTCAAAAATCCTAAAACAATCTAAAAGAAAAACTAAAACTGTGTCCCTTTTGGATTTTTTTCTTCACCAAACTCCAGTAAAAACGAAATTTTCTAAACTATTTTGGATAGAGAATTAAGTCATAAGTAATGAAATGTAACAGGAGAGATGGATGATTCCATAGGAAAAGTAAAGAATAAGCTTAAATATAGACAACTGTACTAAAACTTAGAATTGAACATATTTTAGAATTTGCACTTGCATCTTGAATCAAATCAAATCACAGACTTCAATGGAAATAAGAAGCATTCTCAATATACATTCTATAGTTCATTTCAAGTCATGAAGAAAAATTGCTTTTCAACATTTCCAATCCAAATACCAGTATGAACTAGAAAGTACTTTACATAAGACCAGAATGAACTAAAAAGTACTTTACATAAGACCAGAATGAACTAAAAAGTACTTTACATAAGAGCAACTTGCTTTGGTTCTTGTGAAGGTCCCTCCTATGTTCTGGGCTGGTATAGTTGCTTGGTGAGCTTAAGGTATAAGAGATGCTGAAAAAATAGGCCTTTATGTTGAAGTTAAAGTTGGATTTTCAAATTATGAATAAGCAAACAAGAGGGTTGGCTTGCTTTTGTGAGAAAATGGGCTTGTAAGATAAGAATACAAAATATCAAGTGAGACTCAAAGTAGGGTAAAAATGGCCCCTTGAATAGAAGTAGTTTACAAGTTAATTTCGTTCAAATGGACACTATGCCTCGACACAATCATGTACCAAAATTTTGGTACCATTAATGGCTAAAAAAAATAGGAAGTGTTAGAGTTTATATCATTTCCCTGTGTATAAATTGTGAGATTGAAGTATGGCACAAACTTACAGTTATATAAAAAAATATGGAGTTTAGATGTCCATGAAAAGAGAATTCTTACAAAAATATTTTTATGATAATTTTAAAGTTTCTTGGTTGAAACTATGTAATACGTGTATCAGCCAACAAAATTTGCAGTCATTGTGAAATGGAAATTAATGTAGACAAAACACAGATCAGGTAAATTATACTCTGAAAAGGATAGCACCATCCTATTTTAATCGTAACAAATTGGAGTTGTCTCATGCTTCATCAAACTATTGCTTCACTCATTTTCTTTTCTAGGATGATGTTGGATCTGGGATGCCACTTCCTTGGTATTAGAAACTGGCAGATTTTTGTTGGTTTCATCTGTCTTCCATATATTATGTGGAGAGATATGCTCAACCTTTGTTTTCTTTATGAAGCTTCCTGAATTTTCTCTTTCTCCATATAATTCTTGCCTTACGGTGACAAACTCACAATAGAATCACATTAGGGCCAGATGCATCAGTTGCACCAACAGACCTCAAAGTGCAATCCATAAATTTGATGACTCTGTTCATTGAATAATTATATTGTTCTAACTTCTAGCCTTTAGTGAAAGAAACAACCCGAGCTGGATAGTGTTGATTAGGACAATGTTGATGGCATCTAAAGAGTGTTCTCAATGAAAGGCATTTAAGTTATCAACATTCCTGAATTTTCTTTTTCTTTATAGAATTTCTGCCTTGCATTGACAATCTTACATTAGGTCCAGATGCATCAATCATAGTAGCATACTTCTAAGTGCAATCTGAAAAGTTGGTAGCTTTATTCAATGAATAATTACATCGTTCTAATTTTAAGCTTAGGTGAAAAATGGTGCAAGCTGGACAATCTTGATCACATCAATGTTTATGACCATCTAAAGGGAGTTCTCATTAAAAGGCATTGACAGGTTCTTGCCATTCATGATTATGCTACATGGGCTTTAGTACCGAAAAATATTTTTGTTGTTGAACATTGCGGATTTTGGTGTTTTCCTTTTGCACATAAACATCTATTGGCATGGCCTTAAAAGGGCAATCTTTGACAGATTTGGGTTTCCCTTCTTTAGTAACACCACTCAGTTGTCCATATGCTTCAACACCTCTGTTTGCTGCCTTGTCTCTATTTTCAATTTTTATGTTTTCACTAAGTTCTTTAATAATGATGCATCTCCCATGTCTCTGGGATAAGTTTTTTCGGTGGATGCTATATCATGTTATTAGTCGTTGCTTAACTTGAACTAAGACTCTTGGTAATAAATTTGTATTAGTTTGAGAGTTTTTTACTATTACTACTTTATTCTTTATTCAAAGCATTCAAATTTATTCACTTTTCCATAGTTCAACTTAGGAATGATATTCATTTTTTCAACGTGTACCCATGTCGTCGTTTGTGATAATATTGTCAAGGATTTCCTATATATTATGGTTTTGTTGTAGATTTCAATTTATTCTAGATTTTGAAGTAGTAGAGGCTAGGAATTTAAGGCACGGTTTTCTCTAACAAATTTTTACAAAATGAAGCTTTTACTTAAAATGAATGCATGCATAACTTGTTCTAACATTGTGACCGCTGCCACTTCTTGTTGGCACTACTTTCATGTAAACTATTTGGATCTTGGAGCTTTATGTAACAATTAATAATGTTGGTTTTCATGGAAAACTTTTATGTCTGTTATTATTCTTAAAATATAATATATTCAAAGTTTCTATTTAACAATGTTGGATCCTTTGACTTCTATAGAAGGTGGTAAATGGAATATGTTGAACCTTTCATTTAATGTTTGTTACCTAGTATGTTGGATCCTTTTATTTATAGTTGGTTTTGGTTATTCCTACATACACAATAAACATTACTAAGTGACCCTACCAACTCCTCTTAACCTCTATTCTATATTCCTAACCTTATCTCATCGCTATCAACTCTTATTTATTATTCATCCATTGCATCATTGCTTCTCCCTCATTACCTATCCACTACAATGAATAAGAAATCCATTATCCTCTCCCACTCTTTTGAGCACATAAAGGTTGTATATAATGTACATATATTGTGATAGGAATTTGATGTAAACTTACAAGTTCATTTGGCTAAATAATGAAACATTTTGTATATATTTTTAGTATACATTTTGTATATATTCTTAACCATAGTGCTATTAAACTTTTAGAATAATATGATCAACTCAAGTGGTCCAAGAATAGTGGAACAAAGGTATACACTATCAAGTTGGGTTATGCTGCAAGCATTGAAGAATGCCTTCCTTCATATAGAGTCTATTTGGGAAGAGCGGTCTAGAAATCAACATTTCCTTTAAAAATAAAGATTATTTTATGGTTATAAATAGCCAAGAAGCTATTAACCTAGGATAATAGACATAAAAGAAACTAGACATGCTAATAGATGCATACTTTGGAAGCATGATTTAGATATTGTAGATAATTTGTTCATGGCCTTATATTTTGAGTTATCTATTTGGAAGGAGGTAGCTCTTGTCTAATTAGGATGAGATAAGAGTAATTTGGTGAACAGTATCTTTGCACACAAGGGCTCAAAATTTATGTAGAATACTTACATATCTGACATAAAACACTTTCTTGTGAATTCTCAAGGTTCTCTTAGAGAGGAATGTACGGAAAAATGTGGCACATTTTTGCAAAGAAGAGCCTTGTCTTCAGTAGACATATTTGAAAGTTTGTTGAAGGGTAGATTCGGTATAAAGTTATGATGCAAATCTAAAGTAGTTATTGAGGCTTGTTTTGGCACATTTCATAAACAAAATAACTTTGCTTATGCATGGAATAAAAAAATTATTCCTATGAAGCAATGAATATATGAAGACCTAAAATGTTCAAGTGTAAAAAGTTATCTTAATTAAAGGGCCATGTAGAGACCTTGAAGTTTTTAAGCTTGGATGTGGGAGCAATACTAATACTAGAGCAGAACGTTTATCACTCTGGGAATCATTATGGGTCACCAAAGATATTGGCCTGCCTTACCTACATATCCTTGGTGACTCCTCGGTGATTATAAATTGGGAAAAGGGGGAATCCACCCTTGACATGGTGAACCTTGAGGCTTGGTGCTACAACACCAGATTATTCATATCCTCATTCACCTGGGTGGATTTCAGTCTTGTCTATAGGGAACATAACAAGAGGGAAGACATCTTATCCATGGAGGGTTTGTGTATGGCTCCTGGTCATATCTTACTTACTGAATATTATGATGATGAGTTTATTGGGGAAGTCTCAATCCTGCTTTTTTAGAATTTTCTCATTCTATTTTAGATATTTATCTCATGGATTTTTTTGATTTATTTCTGGTTATGCTGAGCAGCAGTTACAGGAATTTTGAGAGTCACTTTCCTGCTTTGAATAAGGTGTCTGGGATCTTGTTATGTTCTTTATGGAAATTTCTCTGATTGATGTATATACTACTCACTTATGAGAGGACCTTTTCATGTACGGATACCCAGGTGCTGATAGTGTTTTTTCACATCTTGGGTATAGTTATATTTCTGTTTTGAACTGCATTGCAATGCAATATTTACTATTCTGTCTGATCCATTGGGGTATGGACAGCTATTTGATGATGTACAAGGTTACCTTTGATTAATTAGAATATCAAGGAACTGTTTTTTTCGACTGGAAAAAAGCTTGAAACCTCAATTGAACTTAGGATCAAGAATATTAACTTCTATTTTAGATACTCTAAGGTGAGGAAGACAATGTGATATTAACTTTTTCCTTTAACTTTTTCATTCACAATGTGATATTAACTTTTTTCTTCATTTTATCTTGGTTTAGGGATGGGAACAGAGAAATATTTGTATCTTTACCGAATGTAATATTCTCATCATCCTACCACAATGACAAGGAATTAAGTCTAGAATCCACTTAAAGTCTTAAAAGTGATTTCCAAGTAGTAGATCAATGAAAAAATTTAGTATTATGCCGATTTAGTATTTTGATTATTGTCTTATATTGAAAGTAGTAGATCAACAAGGATATCAAGAGTAGTTTGATATATTTGAATTAATTATATATTTTTGATTCAATCTTTTGAATAAGACATCATAGCTTTTTCATTGTGGACAAAAAAAACAAGTTCAAAATCCATTACAAATTGCAAATTTTCTTTGATATGTTTTATTATAATCAAACTTTCCTTACTTTCTCCTTTATATTTGTTTATTTTGTCATTTATAAATTTTCCAATATTTTATTTTATTTTATACTAACTTTAGCTTTAGAAGTTTTCACCTAATGGTAAAAAAATAAACTCCTTAGTCTTCGTGTATGAAATGCCCACCAAACTGCAGGTTATTCATGTAGCAAAAAGTATGTGCTTTTATGTGTTTTTTTAGAACTAAATCCTATCAAATTTTAACCAATTGCAAATTTTTAACCATATATTGGCCACAATCTACCCACATGTTTATATCTGGATTTATCCATAGCTTTCACTTTACACTCTTGAACAATCAATACCCCGTGGAAGCTCTGGATTCTTCTTTAGTTTTCACTTTCTTTGCACCAGGAATCAAGTAAACACCTCCTTTTTATCTCAGGGAAAAAATAACATATCCTTTGGCTTTTGACTCCTTTTTTTAGCTTGCATATACATTGTTTTCATGTTCCTTCTAGAATTTCTATCCATCCTCTTCGTGACTAGCACGTGACTGTGTTTTTTCCGTTAGCCTTCATCCCCATCCTCCTTGTGACTGGCATGTGGCTGTGCTTTCCCTTTAGGGACGGGCCCTGCCCTTTGTTGGCCCTCCAAGACCTGGGTCGTGCCTATTTTGACCTTCTTTTGTTGGCCATGGGATGATGTCTTTACCTCCTTTACATGCCCATACAGAGCTAGCTTTCCTTCTTGTCCTGTTCATACTTGATGCTTGTACTTGTTGAGCTTGGTCATGCCACGCCCTGTCCCCCCAACCCTAAAGGGAATAAAAAACCACTCTCCACTCTAGGGAGGTCATAACATTAAACATATGCTTTAATAACTTCAACTAACCAACAAGTTTATTACAATTTCATTGTTTGTGGCTTACCTTATTAGACAATGAGACAGGTAACTAAAGTGAATCTGACATGTTACTTGGCAGGAATTGTACAACTTCCATTGCCATTACTGAAATAAATAGGCATTCAAAAAATAAAAAACAAACAACACCATAAAAAACAAATACTATCACTTTCCGCTTGCTAAAACACAAAACAAAACAACGTCACCTTATTCCCTCGCCCCATCCACCGCCCAAAAAAACACTCCTGCACTCATGCATATATTTCTGTTCATTTGCTTCCAACATCTTAACTTCATTTTGTTTCATCTACTTGAATGTACCATAACATTACACTTACAACATTCTTTTCTCTCTGCAATAGAACAAACAAAAAAAAGAAGATAAAAATGTCCATTACACAAGTTTTCGACTTTTTTTCCTTTCATCTATTATGTGAATATGTTATTGCTTTTGTTATTTTCTACTATGAAAAAAAACACTGTCAGTATAGCAATTCCATTACAAAAAAAAGTGTGCATTTCTTTAATCTATATTATTTGAACATGTTAAACTTTTAATGGCTCTATTTTCTCTCTTCCTAGGTCTTCGACAACAAACATGGACATGCAATACCTGAACATCCTTCTCAACTTCTGCAAGAAAATCAAGGAACAACAAGCATCGCTATAACAAATCGAAGCACACTTCCAATTGACTTCAAACATCCCACTAAATCCAATCCACCCTACTATTAAGCTTCTCTCAAAAATAAGAGCCTTCCTTCAATGCATTATCCATATGCATGAAAGGGACACCATGTGCAAGATCCGCAAAGACTTAGTATCCCGCCACCCTTGTCTTGCTCAATACATAAACATTACATGGTGTTTTCGTTGCCATAATACCTCTTGCATTTATGACTGAAGTCTCTTCCATTATTGTAGTTCCCTTTTCCCTCTCCTTACAACCCACCAGCCTTTCTTCTTTGATTCCCACACGTTCTTCAGTTGCCACTAATACCCTTCACTTGTATGTACTACCTTGTCTATAACCTATGCTTTAATTGAATAAATGTATTATCCTTTTTTACACATACAATGCACAAACATTGTACATATTACATGTGTTGGAGCAGGATCCCGCAGCTACAGAAGACGCTGCTAGTTTTGGCGGAAAGAGAGAAGTTTTGGCGGAAAAAGGACAGGGCGGAGCTACGACGCCGTAGCACGTTTCCAACTGGAGAGCAGAGCCGGAAACCATGAATTTTGGGATAGAAAAGTCAAGAAGGCAACGGTACCTGAGCAGCCAAGAGAAGAAAGCTCAAACACTGCATTGAAGGCAGCAGCAGAAGACAGGAGGGCTCAGCTATCCTCATAAAGAAGAAGGAGCAACAAGGCTCAAGAATTGAAGACGAAGGACAGAAAGAGAAGCGGTGCATAGTACCCATGGTCAGTGCCGGGAAGCATGGAAGACTGCAGAGAGCTGCAGTGTGACGGGAAGCAGCTACCTCAAGGACAGAGAGGACTGACTGTCACTATTTAGGGTATGGGTTTACTGTTGGGACAGGCCCACAGTGTTGTAATGGCACGACCTTCGGGCTGCCTATAAAAGCTTGCATTTTTGTATTGTACAGGGTTAGCTAATCATTCAGTTAGATAGTTGGTCAGTTGATAGTTTTATAGACTCAGGCATCAGTCAGACAGACTACGTTGTAACGATCCAGACACCTAGTTGTCTGTGAGTCATTTGAGTCTGTATGTAACCATTCACAGAGAAAACAGAGAGGGAAGGATATATTGGAAGAAAGGCAACATAGAGATAGACCAGAGGTCTAGAAGAGACCTCGCGTTGCATATGTAGTGCAACAAACTGTGCTAACTTCCCTCAAGATATATAATAGAAGCACAGTTTGGTGGACGTAGCTCCCATCCCGGGGGTGAACCACGTTAAATCTGTGTGTTATGTGTTGTATGAATGTGATGGTATTTGCTTGTTGTTACTGGTTATTATGCATGTAATGATAGTAGCAGTAGATGAATGTATGTATTGTTCCGCTCATGATAATACAAGAGGATAAAGATAAGTTGAAGCATTCTAATAGGCTGTTTAAAGGCTCCTTTACATCTGTCTCTAATGACCAGTTACTCACAATATACTTCTGAGAGGTAGAGTTCGCACATCGGCACAGCCAACGCTAAGAGCGCAAAGTCGTAGTGGTAAGATATCGCAGAGAGGCAGTATCGCATCGACAGAGGAGCTGCAGTGCACGATACTGTGAGCTGAGGGCTTAGCGTTGAGGAGAGGATGGGTGTTCCGCAGTGCGCAGAGATGCGGTAAGGTTGGGAATATTGTGAGTAAGTGGAAGTTGTACGATGAGAGAGGAAATCCTGTGGCTTGCGCGGGGTTAAGCATCGCATGGGTAAAAGTGCCGCGAGTGGAAGGGGACGTGCGATGCTCAGAGCTAGTTGATCTAGTAGCACGCAGGAGTACGAGAAAAGAAGTAGGATGCGTAGAACCTGGTCCAAGACACTTGAGTCTTGGCCAACCCATTAGATTCACTTCGGGTGAGACTTCAGATCACTTTGCGGTTTGTCGCCGAAAGGGCCAGTGAGTTTTGGGTGTTGTTGATTAATTATAGTAAACCCGGGTCTGCCCATGCAATCAACAAATGGTTCCATTGCCGGTTTAAATGACTGGGAGTCAATGTTCTGTTGGCATCCTACGAGAGAAGAGTTTCACCAGTGGCTAGATTCAGACTTAAGGGAGTTCACCAAGCAAGAGAATAGGAGTCCGAGACTAACCACAGAGGCCTGGCTAGAGAAGCATATCGCTTCAGACATACACGCTATATTTTTTGTAACCTACGAAAACGAGCTTTTCGATTGGTTATCCAAGTTGACAGATAGCAACACATTCAAGAAGAAAAGAAACATCGTCTGGACACCGGAGCTGATTCAGACCGTACAGAACCTTGACAATCCGATTACGAGAGCAGTGGACTTTTGGCTTACTAGTGTGCTAGAAGGCTACGTTACAGAGTTTGCAGTTGACCAGAGAAAGAGCTTCAGCGCAGCCGAACGATACTTCTTCAAAGAATATCGCGGTAAGTACCTAATATCTCTAAACTTGTCCCTTAAGATGCTGCTATATGAAAAAGGAACAATGGATCTAGTCTTAGATGAATAAGTAAAGCTAGTAATGTCACAAGAGTTTGAAAGTGATTTTGATGACATTGGACGAACACGAAGTGGAAAGAAGTATAAAGTAGCATTTAGTTCTCCTATATTTGAAGACAGTTCAAACAGTATTAGACAGCAGAGCCCTAGCACCACCGAAGAACTAGAGTGGGGTATCCCTTACCACCCCTATACTCCACAGAAGCAGACATGGACTCAGAATAATCCCGTAGGAACTCCATCTAAGTAGTTCACAGTCAGTACCTACTCCCGTTACAGCACCTTCACCTACACCGCTGAGTGGTAGTACTCCAGTCAGTCAGAACCCACCACAGAGAAATAGAATGGGAGACGACATGAAGCTACCTATTTTTAAAGGTACAGGAGCAGATGATCCGGAACAACATTGGTTCCTATGCGAAGCTATGTGGACCATTAAAAAAATCAACGATGATAACCTTAAACTTGTACAGTTGGTTACCACACTCAAAGACAGAGCCTTGACATGGTACATAAAGTATACTACATTACCCAAGACGCTCGCCCAGGTCAAGAACGCCATGATTAAAGAGTTCAAGAAACCTAAGTCCGAGTCTCAGTGCATTATAGAGCTTAAGGATATTAAACAGCTACCATCAGAGTCAGTATGGGACTTTGACCAAAAATTCAAAGCTCTTATCGACCAAGTAAGTTTTGAGTTTGCGCCGGAGCAGCATAAAGAATGGTTTATTGCAGCGCTGCTCCCTCATATCAGAATGCCACTAATGCAACAGAAACTCACTACTCAAGATGAGGCGCTGGAGATGGCAATGAAACTAGAGGCTTCACCTTTAGAATAAACCAGTACAGGGATGACAACTCTACAGACCTAGTTGGCCAACCTCACCTTACAGATACACGAACTTAAAAAAGGGAAAGAGGCTATGCAAGACATATGGTGCATAAAGTGCAGAGAATAGGGCCACAGTAAAGACAACTGTCCAGTGTTTGCAGAATATTTAGCGACAGGGGCTCCTAACCCATTACCACGAACACAAGGGCCATGGTGTGAAATATGTAGAACTCAAGGACATCCACCTCAGCAATGCCCTTTGCTTCAAAAGTATGTACAGACACCTAAAAATCTCTATCGTATCTTCCGTAAATCCATTGGGCATGATCCACAAGATTGCCGAGCTTATGATCTCCTGTCAGAAAGAACACAGGATATGTATAGAGTCCAAGCAGACACACAGGGTCCAGCAACAGGACCACAACTCGCTCAGACGTATGGAGGCCGAGGAGGAGGATTCAGAGGACGAGGCCGTGGAGGAGGCTTTGCAAGAGAAGGAGGTTTTGGTCAAGGTCGTGGACCAGTCACTTGTTATAATTGTGGAATTGTCGGACACTATGCTAGGGACTGCCAGAACGCCACTACTACTTGTAATTACTGCAAATCTTACGATCATACCATAGAAGAGTGTCCCATATTCATAGCTAAGATCAGAGATCCTAAACTAGTTGCACACCAGAACATCCAGCTTATTGCTGCTGAACCTAAGGAACCAGAACTAGCAGTTAACATTGTGACTCGGAGCGGTGCTTCCACCAGTGGCACATCGCAGGAGACTGGACAGAACACAAGTCAGGGGTGGGTGCGCAGAGCTCCTACTAAAGCAACTGCACTCAACCTACAGAATAATAAGGAGACCTTTCATGAAGCTAAGGCTTCCTTTGATGAACCTACACTAGCAGGACCATAGGTACCGCCGTCTAGGGGCATACCGCAGCAAGTACCTTGTAGCGATAACCCTGAGCAGGTACAGCAGGCTACCACATCCGGAAGATGTGACGAAGATGAATCGACAGGAAGTATACAAGCCTTCCTGCACAGCTGCTTGAAACTCCTGAGAAACGATAAAGCTGTTGGTGAGCTACAGCGTATGATAGATCAGTGTCAGCAACCCTCTCTCTCGAACAGTGCACACCGTGCTATCCATAATATTACAAGACATGCAAGGACAGGAAGAGAGATGAAATTCACAGCCCAGATCAGTGAATTTGAAATGGATGAGGTTGTCTTAGACCTGGGATCAGAGGTGAACGTTCTAACCAAGCAGACATGGGAACAGATGGGTAGTCCTCAGTTAGCCCTATCACCTATCCACCTGAGATTAGCTAATCAGCAGCGAGTATCACCATTGGGTCGATTATCGCAGGTGCCAGTTGATATTGACGGAGTTTGTACTTTTGTGGACTTTGAGGTTATAGAAATCATTGGTGACAGTCGACCATATCCAGCACTACTGAGTATTGATTGGGCAATTGGCAGCAAAGCTGTCATCGGCATAAAGAAAAGACAAACGACCTTTGAGGATGCGCGGATCCGGGTCATCGCACCGTTGGATCCTTACCAAGGACCTAGATATATCGAACCTATCCGAGCAGAGGAAGAGGCACATAATATGGAGAGTCTCTACCAGATGACAGTAAACCAGAATGACTATATCAATCCCACTACAGAAGGGCATATTAGTTGGCAATGCGACAACTCATGCGCATCGGATTCGGACGTTGGTCTAGAAAACTGGCAGAACAGACTTTACGAAGTATCATCGTGCAGATGTCCGTTTATAAGTAAGTCACTGCGATGGATTGGTGCCGAGATCGCTGAGACTCCATCATATCATGGTCTGACAGACATCCAAGATTTTCTCGAACAATTTGAGCAACAAACTCCCCCTGAGCAGAGGATCGCAGCTATGGACCTTGCAGTTAGAGCCACACCTGCAAGATGGTGGTATGCGCATAAAGAAAATATCGCAACATGGGATAACATCAAAAGACTAATGGCGATCGGATTTTCTGACGACAGAAGGTATGCTCAGCACAAGTACACAGGAGAAACTGACCCCAGGGTACACATTCAGATATGTGAACAGAACTGGTCGGACATTCCAGAGGATGAATGGGTTCACAGATTCATTCACACATTGGACACAATTCCAAGGAATTGGTACACAGAGACCGAGCTGCGCAAGGGAACAACCACATGGCCGCTTATGACAGATAGCTTCCTACTCACGTTTGCATTTGAATCAGAACATCCAAGTGTTTCCCAGGCCCTAGATATCATCAAGACTAATATTTTTGAGGATCACAATATCTCAGTACCAGTCCAACTTGAGTGGACTATCCAGCTAGAAGAGGCGTTGGAATGCTATAATTTCACATCAGAATCAGAGGAAGCGGATGAGGATCCTCGCAATACCAACATTCCAGAATCAGAAGGCACTCGCGAAGTGGAGGGACCACAGCTAGAGATTCCAGCGATCACCGAGCCCATCAAGATTAAAAAGATCAATATTGGCACAAACGAAGAACCTAAGTTTGCCTCTATTGGAGACTACTGGAATGATGAAACAGTGGGACAGATTGCAGATGTGCTACATGATTATCAAGACCTATTTCCCACCAAGTTCACAGAGATGAAGGGAATAGTTGGAGACTTGGGAGTCATGAAGATACCATTAAAGGAGGATGCTAGACCAGTTAAGCAGCGTCCATACAGATTGAACCTGCGATACAAAGAAAAGGTAAAGGACGAAATTGATAAAATGCTAACAGCAGGAATCATTGAACCAGTAGAGGAAAGTGAATGGGTTAGCCCTATGGTAGTACAAGAGAAGAAAACAAAAGGGGACATAAGGATCTGTGTTGATCTACGAAAACTCAACGATGCATCACTTCATGATCCATTTCCAACACCGTTCACTGATGAAGTATTAGACAACGTGGGAGGACAAGAGGTCTACTCCTTCACTGACAGGTTTTCAGGCTACCACCAGATCAGAATACACCTAGAAAATCAATCCAAGACCACATTTGCAACAGAGTGGGGATCGTTCCAGTATACGGTAATGCCCTTTGGTCTTAAGAATGCACCAGCTATATTTTCTAGAGTAGTAGTTGCTGTATTTAAAGAATACATTCATAAATTCTTGGAAGTATATTTTGATGATTGGACTATATTTGGGTTAATCAATAAGCACATAGGCGATCTAAGGCTGATGTTAGAAAAATGTAGGCAGTACCAGATCTCTCTAAACTTGAAAAAATATATATTCTGTACACCATTTGGTATCTTGTTGGGTCACATTGTCTGCAGACAAGGCTTGATGGTAGACCTCGCCAAGATCGCTATCATTGTAAACCTTCCAGCACCTAATTCAGTCAAGCAACTGAGGACAGTACTTGGTCATACCGGGTACTACAGAAAGTTCATCAAGGGCTACGCAAAGATTACAGCGCCGATGGAGAAATTGCTAAAAAAAGATGTAAAATTCCTATGGAACGAGGAATGCCAGCAGAGCCTAGACATACTTAAGAAGAAGATGGTTACAGCACCCATCCTAGTATTTTCGGATTGGACTAAGCCTTTCCATGTACATGTGGATGCATCCGGCATCGCACTAGGAGTCGTCTTAACCCAGCCAGGAGAAGGGGATCTTGACCAGCACATCGCATATTCTAGCAGAAAGTTATCAACAGCAGAAAAGAACTACACCACAACAGAAAGGGAGGGTTTAGCTATGGTATATGCGTTGCAGAAGTTCATACACTATCTATTGGGCGCATCGTTTAAAATGTTTACTGATCATTCCGCATTGAAGTACCTAGTCAATAAACCAGTGTTAGGGGGGAGAATCTGCAGATGGTTACTCCTCTTCCAGGAGTACGATTTTGAAATCATTGTGAAACGAGGCAGACTGAATGCAGGACCAGATCATTTGTCGCGGCTAGACTCAGGAGAAGAGCCCAGTAACTTAGACAACAATCTGCCAGATGCGCCGTTGTTTTCCATACAGATTGCAGATGAGTACTATGCTGACATTATTCAATTCCTCACCATAGGAGTAGCACCTGACGACTTTACTAAACAGCAAAAGAAGCAGTTGGTTGTTAAGGCAGCAGACTTCACCCTCATTGCAGGATGTCTATACAAGTTAGGTCCGGATGAAGTTCTGCGCAGATGCGTGATGCCACACGAGAAAGACACTATTATCAAAGAGGCTCATTCAGGAACCGCAGGAGGACATTTTGCAGGAAAACCAACTACGCAGAAAATTCTAGACGCAGGATTGTGGTGGCCTACACTGCATAAAGACACAAAGGACTTCTGCAGATGCTGCGATATCTGCCAAAGGGTAGGAAAACCCTCGTGCTGCGATGAAATTCCGTTGCAGCCGCAGGTCACGCTGCGCGCATTCGACAAATGGGCTATCGATTTTGTGGGTCCAATCAACCCACCCAGAAAGCGCACTGGTGCGAGATACATCATCACTGGAACAGAGTACCTCACCAGATGGGCAGAGGCCAAGGAAGTAAGAAATTGTGATGCTGCTACAGCTGCACAGTTCCTTTTTGAAAACATAATCAGCATGTTTGGATGCCTAGTAATTTTGATGAGTGATCAAGGCACACACTTCTTGAACAGCACTATTGAGGCATTGACAGAAGAATTCCAGATTCAGCACTATAAGAGCACTCCCTACCACCCACAAGTTAATGGTACGGTCGAAGCCTTCAATAAGATTTTACAAAATGCTCTCACCAAGATCTGTAATAGCCAGAGGAACGATTGGGACCTTCGAGTTAACGCTGTCTTATGGGCATACAGAACCACATGCAAGAAACTTACGGGACACACACCTTTTAGCTTGGTATATGGACAGGAGGCTGTTATGCCTATGGAGTATATTCTTCCTAGCTTAAGAGTCGCTCAGATTACCGGGATGACTAATATAGCCACGGTAGAGGAACGGTTAGCACAGCTGCTTACCTTGGAAGAAGACAGATTCATCGTTGGATTCCATCAGACAGTGCAGAAAGCACGAGAAAAAGCCTGGCATGCTAGACACATTAAGAATAAGACTTTCCGGATCGGAGACCTAGTGCTCCTGTATGACAGCAAATTCCTGAAGTTTCCAGGGAAGTTCAAAACACATTGGCTGGGGCCATAACAGATACAGCAAGTCACAGAAGGAGGTGCTGTTCAACTCAGTCAGTTGAACGGGGAGCTTCTTCCCACATGGATTAATGGCAGTAGGCTTAAGCTCTACAGTGACACCCTCCCCACCTCTTCATCCTAGCATGAACATTTTATAGAGGTGCAGATGCCTAGTGTAGTTGAAAGGAGGCATCGCACCAGGAACTAGTCTACACCAGCAGACAGCCTAGTCAGGAGGAATCGCACCAGCGCGATAAAAAAAAAAAAAATTATTATTATTATTAAAAATTTTGACATCATTTGGTTGCGCATGTGACAAGGAGGTTACATTGCAGCAATGCGACGTGTCACCGTGCCATGTGTCCAGTTTGGCAACTAACAGTGGACCGTCAAGTCACGGTCTGACAGGCAGTTAATGAGGAAATGACCGGTATCCCTTACCGTAGATTTGACGGCAGGCCTCATTAAGTTTCTAGATTTGACAAAATCTTCGACGAGACTGGCGCCGGTACACACACTTCGAGGGAAATTTGATCGGATTTTTGCATTTATTAAGGATCGGGTAACCAGTGTGGTCTTGTCCCTGCAATTAATATGACCAATGAGCTCAGTCTAGATGACCGTTGCGTCCGGGACTATCATCCATGACATAAAAAGCAAACATTATTCATTGGAAGGACTACATTTTCACAGAGCCAAAAATTGTAGTGTGCAAACTCAGTCTTCCTCGTACAGAGCCCATCCCATTACAAGCTAAAGAGTTTTCCAGATATTGCAGCCATTGCATACCCGCCGCCTCACACCGACTGGTTCCTGGCCGAGGACGAACCACTAGATGCGCTGCTGAAAAGATTCAAGCGTACTGGCCTGGAAGCTCCCATGACAACACCAGTTAGGAACGTTCAACCGAGTTCTTCACAGACCAGACCACCACCACAGACAAGGAGCCAGTCTCAGCTCCCAGAGGAGTTCAGTTTGGGGCAGGACGAAGACATAGTGAATGGAGCAGACTACCTCTTCCCTCGATTCGAAGGCGCTCCAGAGGTCAAACTCTCCAAGACTGGTAAGCTTGCTGTCCCTATCCCACCAATAGACCCTCGAGTTAAGGAAAATGGCGATCTTGTGGGATATGCTGCTGCTATTAAATTCGTAGATTACAACCTAGCAGATGGTAAGACATACCCTCACTTCAAATCAGAACAGTATCTTAGACATGAGAAGAACCCAAGGACAGCAAAAGAGGAATTGGTTCCCATGCCACATGTCCAGATTCTTGAGCCCACCGGTCTGCTCAATCTGTTGAGGTTACCCCATTTTGGACGTAGTGCAGAGGTCAATGCTGTGGTACGTGTCCTACTCTCGTGTCTACATGGGGGTTATCTCTGGCGAGGCCGTAAGGTCGACCTTAACATTGACTTGATCCACCGCATCACCGGGCTGTCTAAAATTGGTAAAATCCCTGACTTACAGATATCAAGGAAGACCAAGGATTCGAAGTTACCACTGGCCTTAGTAAAAAAATACAAGTTACAGAGAGGAGGCAGGGCTTATGATATCACCAGTATCGAGAATGAGACACTCAGATTTACAGCCAGCCTGCTGGCGGGAAGATTGCTAACCAAGGTCCGACTGAAGGAAGTTACAGGATCTGTGATTAGCCTGGCTGTACATGTTATAGAGGGCGAACAGTTTAACTGGTCCTTGTTTCTATTAAATATGCTTCAGGAAGATTGTTTGGCAGCCCAAGATCAGGCAAACCATCCTTTCCACTTTTCTTGGTTAATTATTCTATGTGCATTCGTGGGCTGGAAGGATCCCCCCAATACACAATTTCCGCAGATTCCAGGAGGAGCGCCCAGGGGTTTGCACTATGCTAGCTTATGGGACACCAACATCCCAGCAAGGAAACACGTCAATTCGATGGTATTCCACGAATACTATGCAATGATGAAGGCAGCTATCGAGGAATTACCACGGCTCAGCACAGAGACCGTCGACCTGTATGATAGCCGGCTCAATTTTATGGCAGACAGCCATAGAGTCTATCTACGGTCGAAAAGGACAATAAGGGATGATTGGGCTCCTGGCTGGTTCAGGATGACAGCACAGGATGTTGAGAATGTTATAAGAGGCTTTGATAACCAATGGCAGCAAGAGTATGAAGACACCACACCACTACCAACAGGCTCTGCGGAGACAGACCCAATTGAAAAAGGCAAAGACGAAATGGACACCCAAGCAGCAGGAACGGCAGAAGCACCGTTACCAGGAGTAAAAAGGAAAAAACCAACAGGAGGGCCAATAGAGGTGGCCACTACAAAGAAGAAGAAAAAAAACAAGGCCACAAAGCCACCTTCCCAGGCCACATTAACAGATGAGGATTACGAACTCATTGCAACAAGGACATCTGACGAACTAAAGGACACATTGGATGCGATGAGGGAACAGCAGGAGAAAATACAGAGCGCAGTCAAAAAGCAACAGCAAGACTTAAAAGTACTTATAGAGAAGACTGTCACGGTGCACATCCCATCGGCCAAGGAAACCGCCAAAGAAGCATCGACACCGTCGATATCCCGCGAGGACAGTCTAGCAGAAGATCGACTCAATACTGTGTTGATTCCACCAGGGAGCATCCGATTCCCTGCGACGATGAAGGATCCACCAGTACAGTTTGACCAGCCCATTGAGGTCAACCTGGTGGAATTCCATACTGAGCAGTTGCAGATGATCGAACATCAGATAAGCGCAGAACTCCAGACCCAAGAGCTCGCGACTTATAAGCAGAATGCGCAGTTAAAGCAAAAGAATGCAGCACTGGCTACCCGCTATCAGAAGAAGGTTGGTGAGCTAGAAGCATATTAGGAAAGGGATCAGGCACTCTCTCAGCTGCTGCAGAACATTGCTTTAGAGCTACCCAGCTGTAACATTGAGTTCGCAGAAGATACTCCCCAAAAGCTAAGAAAAGTAGCCGGCAGAGCAAAGGCTCTGGAGGATACCGTCGTTAGAATGGAAGAAGAAGTGGCTAAGATGAAGGCAGATCACGATGCGCATGTCGTTGAGCTTGAGGCTCGCGCATGAGAGACCTCCCAGGCATACCAGAGAGCGAGAATAGAGGCTTTTAGACTCACCGCTGCGCAGATGCAGTCCCGCATCAACGAAGCAACATCAGTACTGACCGATGCGATGAGCGCATGGTCCGAGCTAGATGAGCCACCTCAGCGAGTGGATATCCAGCGGAACATCCAGGTGATAGAGAAAACTACGATGGCAATGAAAGAAGAGATCAAGAGCTTAGCAGCCCTTCAGAGGATGAAAAAGACAAAGGAGATGAACCAATTACAGCAGGAAGCTCAGCAGTTGAGAACAAAGGAGCTACACATCACCGACCTGCTTCAACCCTTCCAGGAGCAAATCACCAAATTAGTCGACGCAGTGGAGCAAAAGGTGAAGGAGTTCACTACCGTCCGTGAGCAAGCTGATCAAACAGAGGACTCCCATATCAATCAAACCTTGCTTAATTCGGCACAAGAGCGTGCCGAGGTAATGAAGAATGAAGTTGCAGAACTTTGGGGTAAGTTGCAGAAAACTTCGCAGGAGGCGAAGGAGAAGCTACAATAGGAGACACCTGCTGGTAGTGGCTTGAGGGCGAGCCACAAGTAAGTGTTAGGGGACTGTTGGAGCAGGATCCCGCAGCTACAGAAGAAGCTGCTAGTTTTGGCAGAAAGAGAGAAGTTTTGGTGGAAAAAGGACAGGGCGGAGCTACGACGCCGTAGCACGTTTCCAGCTGGAGAGCAGAGCCGGAAACCATGACTTTTGGGATAGAAAAGTCAATAAGGCAACGGTACCTGAGCGGCCGAGAGAAGAAAGCTCAACCACTGCTTTGAAGGCAGCGATGGAAGACAGGAGGGCTCAGCGACCCTCATAAAGAAGAAGGAGCAACGAGGCTCAAGCATTGAAGATGAAGGACAGAAAGAGAAGCGGTGCATAGTACCCATGGTCAGTGCTGGGAAGCATGGAAGACTGCAGAGAGCTGCAGTGTGACGGGAAGCGGCTACCTCAAGGACAGAGAGGACCGACTATCACTATTTAGGGTATGGGTTTACTGTTGGGACAGGCCCACAGTGTTGTAATGGCACGACCTTCGGGCTGCCTATAAAATCTTGCATTTTTGTATTGTAAAGGGTTAGCTAATCAGTCAGTTAGATAGTTGGTCAGTTGATAGTTTTGTAGACTCAGGAATCAGTGAGACAGACTGCGTTGTAACGATCCAGACACCTAGTTGTCTGTGAGTCATTTGAGTCTGTATGTAACCATTCACAGACAAAACAGAGAGGGAAGGATATATTGGAAGAAATGCAACATAGAGATAGAACAGAGGTCTAGAAGAGACCTCGCTCTGCATATGTAGTGCAACAAACTGTGCTAACTTCCCTCAAGATATATAATAGAAGCACAGTTTGGTGGACGTAGCTCCCATCCCGGGGGTGAACCATGTTAAATCTGCGTGTTATGTGTTGTATGAATGTGATGGTATTTGCTTGTTGTTACTGGTTATTATGCATGTAATGATAGTAGCAGTAGATGAATGTATGTATTGTTCCGCTCATGATAATACAAGAGGATAAAGATAAGTTGAAGCATTCTAATAGGCTATTTAAAGGCTCCTTTACGTCTGTCTCTAATGACCAGTTACTCACAATATACTTATGAGAGGGAGTTCGCACATCGGCACATCCAACGCTAAGAGCGCAAAGTCGTAGTGGTAAGATATCGCAGAGAGGCGGTATCGCATCGGCAGAGGAGCTGCGGTGCACGATACTGCGAGCTGAGGGCTTAGCGTTGAGGAGAGGATGGGTGTTCCGCAGTGCGCAGAGATGCGGTAAGGTTGGGAATATTGTGAGTAAGTGGAAGTTGTGCGACGAGAGAGGAAATCATGCGGCTTGCGCGGGGTTAAGCATCGCACGGGTAAAAGTGCCGCGAGTGGAAGGGGACGTGCGATGCGCAGAGCTAGTTGATCTAGTAGCACGCAGGAGTATGAGAAAAGAATTAGGATGCGCAGAACCTGGTCCAAGACACTTGAGTCTTGTCCAACCCATTAGATTCACTTTGGGTGAGACTTCAGATCGCTTCGCGGTCTGTCGCCGAAAGGGCCAGTGAGTTTTGGGTGTTGTTGATTAATTATAGTAAACCCGGGTCTGCCCATGCAATCAACAACATGCTTCCACTACTACCATAGTACGTGTACATTTATTATATTTCCCTTCTACTTGCATGTAATGCACCTCTGTAAAGTATATACTCTATCAAACAAACAGTTATTTTACAAATACAATGCAACAAACTCTATGTATATAAAAACAGTTCACAATATACTAAGTTCTTAACTTCTGTTGTACATTTAATCCATGTATATATTTAGCTTGTACTTCTTGTCATTACACATATGTATATTCTTTTTCCCATGGAGTCCCTATACTTGGTTTCAAAGTAAATATGTTGTCCATTTGTTACTTCTACTCAATTTAGACTCTTTGTACATTAAATTGGTTTCAAATATTCACAATCCTCATTTCATTTCAAATACTCTCTTATGATCATAGAAACAGTTTACACTATATTGTATGTACATAGAAACAATTCACAATATATACTAAATTCTTAAGTTCTGTTGTACATTTAGCCCATGTGTATATTTAGCTTGTACTTCTTGACTTCATACCTATGTCTATTTTTTTTCCCATAGTGTCCCTATACTTGGTTTGAAAGTAAATTTGTTGCCCATTTTTTAATTTCTACTACAAGTATACTATTTGTACATTCAATTGGTTTCAAATATTCTCCACACTCAAATCGTTTCAAAATACTCTCCATAAGATAGTATATGGTCAGTAAGTAAATAACTGTTGCAACAGTTTGTTAGTCATTTTTTTAATTTACTAGTACAGTTTCTTCATCTGTTCTTGTCATCTCCTATTCTTGCCAATGCAAGCTTCCTTTCTGGCTTGCAAAGCATCCAACTCCAAACTAAAAGGTATTGTCCTATCTACTATTCTTTTCCATGCCATTTGTCCATTTTATAGAAGAAGAAACAAAAAAATACTTTATTTTTCCCTCTTACATTACATGTATTGCAGCTTAAATTCAACATCACAAAAGAATACAAAAAACACGCTTAACATCTATGCCTCCATTTCCAGCCATTCATGAAGGTCTACATATGGGTACATAGTTTTTCTCTCTTGTTACGGGATTCTACTTCCTTTTTCGCTTCCTTTACTTTGAAAATTAGTTTCTTCTCTACAATATATCTCAATCTTAAAAAATGTATTTCCTATCTTCAGGTTCCCATTGCCTTTTTTTATTTACGTGGGTAGATGTTGCAATGCCTTCAACCTCAGTGCTTTCATGGTAAGATACACTCATTGATTTTGGTAAACATTACTTGTAAACCACTCTTTATTATTAGAATTACATATGGGATACATCATCTTTTTCATTGTATGTACGTATCCTCATAAAATTCAGTACATGCTCACTTCATATTTTCTTTGTGAAATTATCTTGGACTAATGGTTGTCCTGGTTTTTATCTTCACCCACTCAGGTCGAGTACACCTTTTTTCCAACTGCTTACACGATGCCATCAAAGAATTGTAGATTACTACGAAGAAATATTTTTTAAGGTCATGTATCCAATCTCACCAATTTGTCCTACAACAATCTCAGTTGGTCAATCCCACAAATTCATGCCAAGACCTTCAGGTAGGAACAACTCTGCCAAATAAGCCATGTTTAATGTATTGCGTATTGTTGATTATTGTGTCCTGAAGTGAAATAGGTCAACTGACATAAATTCCATAAATTAATACTAATTGCTGAGCTATTACTACATGTAACCCTTTTGTTTTGAGCACAACTTAATATGGTTATAATACAAATATCGAAGTCTCACAGGTTTATGAAAATGGGCTTGCACAGTGTCATTTAATTTATTTCTAAAAAAGTTATTATCTAAAATGCTGGGTTAATTCTACTTTTTTTTTATTGCTCTTATCTGGGCTTCTAAAGTTCTATGCAAGGCTCTCTTTTGATTTGTATGTGTGAAATACCTATGGATGTAACTTGTAAGGGATTAAACTACACACAATTTCCTGATTGTTTAATAGACAATAATACTCATTTGCGTTTTCAATATATCAGCGAGTTCTTTATATTGATATTGAAATTCATCATGGGGATGGTGTAGAGGATGCCTTCTATAGTACTGACTGAGTCATGTCCATGTCATTTCACAAGTTTGGAGATTATTTCCCAGGCATAGGCCACCTTAAAGATACAGGATATGGGAAAGGAAAATATTATTAATTAAATGATCCCTTGAATGATGGAATTGATTATGAGAGCTACAATAATCTCGTTAGGCCTATAGTATAGAAGGTCATGGAAATATATCATCCCTTGAATGATGGAATTGATTATGAAAGCTACAATAATCTCTTTAGGCCTATGATACAGAAGGTCATGGAAATATATCAGCCGGAAGCAGTTGTCTTACAATGTGGAGCAGATTCTTTATCAGGTTATATGCTACATTGTTTTTATTTTTCAGTCAAAGGGCATGCAGACTGTGTTCGATTTCTTCAGTCATTTACTGTTCCATTGGTGCTTCTTGGAGGCAAGGGTTACACTATTCACAATGAGGTCAATATTCTTTTCCCGTTGTTGGTGTTATGAGGTTGAGCTTATCTATTCATATATTTCTTGAAGAAGCTGCACATATTATCTATAGGTGTTAAACCCCAAGATAAGTTTCCTCATAATGAGTGCTCTGAATATTTTGGGCCATATTATACCCTTTTACTGCATGCAAACCCTGGATCCCAAATAGTCAAAGCTTCTACAACCGGAGGGCTTATTTAGTTTTTGTTCAACATTGCTGCTTTTCTTTACCTTCCTTTTCTTCACTTCAATCCATTTCACTTGCATCAGGAACTAGCCATTGGAAATTTTATTATCCTACAAACTTGTTGGATGTTCTTTAGCTTCCAGTTCTAGAGGATGAATTTTAATCCTGCCAAGTATTGTCCTTTGTGGGAGTTTCTTGTGCAATATCATTATCTATACGAGGACTTAAGTCTTAGACAGTTTTGAGAACCATCATTCATATTGTTACCCAAAGTGTAGGATTTACCTCTTGCACCTTCTTGATGCTTGGACTCTTTTTCATCCCAGAATCTCCAAGATGGCTGGTTTTGGAAAATCATAAGGAATTACTGAAACTCTATCAATCTACAATCCTTTGTATCATGTGAGTATATATATATAGTTGTACTGTTAAATCTAATGATTTTCAAAGTTGTAGATGCTGAAATTCCTGATACATGGGAATTGCTTGTGGAGAATGGAGGGATTGCATCAATACACACTGTAGTGACCCATTATGGAACAGTGGTGTTGCTGGACTGGACATAGATTGGAGAGAGCAGGATCAGTTTACCAAAAGGGAAATACATAGATAATCCTAATGACCAAGCCCTACATCACGACTGTAGTGCACATTCCATGCTCTTCAACCCTGCCACCAATGAGATTCGACCGTTGAATATATTTACAGACACATGGTGCTCTTTTGGCTAGATTCTACCTGATGGAACTTTGTTGTAGACAGGAGAGGCCATGGATGGCAACAAGAAGATCAGAAAATTTTACCGTTGTCCTCCTCAGGAGCTCTGTGACTGGACTGAGCTGAAACATGAAGAGCTGAAACAAGGACGTTGGTATTCAACTAACCAAATCATTCCTGATGGGAGAGTTATTATTGTTGGAGGAAAGGATACTCACAGTATTGAGTACTATCCCCCAAGTTCCGAAGAGCCCATTGCCATGCCATTTCTAGCCCAATTTGGAGATGACCAGTTGGATAATATATATCCTTATGTTCATTTGCTAGCCAATGAAAATCAATTTATCTTTGCGAACACTGAGTCAATTCTCTATGATTATAAAGGCAACAATATCCTAAAACAATACCCTGCATTGGAGGGTGGTCCTATAAATCACCCCTCTACTGGGTCATCTGTGATGTTGCCCTTGACACCAGAGGATAATTATGCAAAGGGGGATATTGTTATATGTGGAGGCACAAGATATGGTGCTTACCTTGAAAGGATTCCTCTTTCTTCCAATGTCAGTTGTGGAATAATGGTGGCAATAGATGACGCAACTTCATGGGCTATTGACGACATGCCATTTGTGAGGCTTATGGGAGACATGGTCATGCTTCCTGCAGGTGATATTATGATTCTAAATGGTGCACAGGATGGTTCATAGGGTTTCGGTTTAGCATGCAACCCATGCCCAAATCCAGTTCTGTATCAGCCCTCTGTAGCTCCTGGCATGAGGTTCATGACTTTGAATCCTACTACTATATCGCGAATGTATCATTCCAATTCAATTTTTCTTCTAGATGGTAGGATATTGGTTGCAGGTAGTAATCCTAATCCTAATTATAATTATACTGCAACATTTCCTACAGATCTCAGAATTGAATCCTTTTCTCCCGAGTATCTCGAGCCTTATAGGGCTAATCTGCATCCTAGAATTACCATAGCTCCAGATGTTATTTCCTATGGATCTAGCTTCACCGTTAAGGTCTCTATTGAGATTCCTATTGTGGGAATTATCAAATTAAATATGGCAAGTGCTCCTTTTTCAACACATTCATTTTCTCAGGGTCAGAGGTTGATTAAGTTGGCGGTTTCATCTACTATTCCTGATGGTCTTGGTGCATCAACATATACTATAACTGCAACTACTCTACGGAGTGTAATTGTTTCTCCTCCAAGTTACTACATGGTATTCACCATGAATCAAGGTATTCCTAGCATTGCTACTTGGATTCAACTGGTAAATAAATAACATGATTCAAATAAATCATCAGGATCAGCATCTTCATATTCTATTGCCACTGATCAGACTTATCCATTATCTTCTAAATTTCATATTGTATATCTTCATTATAATTTCTCAATAATTTATTGCCTTTGACTAGCTAGAAAAAAAGGGTTTTAATCAAATTGGTATCTAGTCAATAGCCATCAACAATAGGGTTTTAATCAAATTGGTATCTAGTCAATAACCATAAGCAATACGGTTTTAACTATAACACCCTATTATTGTAAGGTGAGAATATCTGATCTTCAAAGAAATTTGAAGGATATAATTAACTATCAATATGGGAGCTTAATGATGCATCTTCATTCGTCTGTATGCAAGCATTTTCCTTCAGATTTCTATGGTACTTAACTATGAATTGTATATGTTTATTATATTAACTTTAGAAGTCCTTGGGTTTTCAAGATGCATTATTAGGAATGTATCAAGCAATCAAGCTGAATGATGTAATTCTTTATAAACAAAGAGTACCGAGAGTTAGGCCTGGCATATTCTGGAAAATATTTCTTTTTAATTTATCTTCAGAGTAAAATTCCAATTTTTCTCCTGAATTAAGTATTATTTTATATCCATCTTAAGAAGCACTAAAAAATAAAAATAGAAATTCAAGTTACAGACTTTTGAGACGGAGGTAATGAACATGGCACCTAGCTTGGATTCTCTGTTTGTCATTATACTTGTTTCTTGTACACTGGGTTGGGAAAATGCTATTGCATGCAATTATACTTGTTACTCATACACTGGGTTCCCAGAATGCTATTGAATGCAATTATACCTGTCACTCATATGTTGGGTTTTGAGAATTCTATTGAATTCAGTATTAGGTGGATTTTCCTTCTGAACCGTGAAGGGATGTTGGCATAATATTTTCCCTTGTTTTTCATGATATTAATGGTTTCACACACTTTGATAATGGTATGATGGTTGGTTAGCTATTAATGAGTCTGTTAAGAATTAAGAAGTAATGCTTATATATACCATACAAGTCAATTATGAATCTGATGGCAGTTCGAACATAAGGTCTGTTGTTTTTTTGTCATAGTCATGGTCTGGGATATGCTGGTATTGTTGGAAGTGCTATATTAATATCTGCTTTAAATTAGTTATCTGAACATCTGGTTGAATCACTGGTGATTGCTATGACATATTATTCTTATTTCTATTAGTAGGGCATCCTTATGTTTACAAATTAAATGTACTATTTTGTTTAGGTTTAGGGATTTGTGTTGACATTTTGTCTCAATTTTTGTTATGGTTCTGTTATAGCAAAGGCTTCACAGTTAGTTTGTTGTCATTAATTACAATTGGAAAAATGACCAAGTAACTATTCAAGATGTATGAAAGGTGCATAAATTTCAGAGTCAGCTAAATCAGAGTAACAGAGTAAATTATAATTATTCCATTGATGGTCAGAAGTACTTAGGAAGACTGAAAAAAAAAACTCCATAATCAAGCTAGCCCTAAGTCTAAAAATAGCAAACTCCATACTTCTAAACTGTCATATTTAGTTGATCACCTTCTAAAATATCAAAATTTGCCATATTTAGTTGATGGCCTTCTAAAATATCAAAATTCATTAGAATTTAAGATCCAAATTCTATTGGAGGCCCAAGATGGAATGAGGAAAGTGTGAATAGAAAACTCCATACTTCTGGATTGTCAGATTTAGTTGATGGCCTTCTAAAATATCAAAATTCATTAGAGTTTTAGATCCAAATTTTATTGGAGGCCCAAGATGGAATGAGAAAAACGTGAAAGTCACTAACATAACTAGAAAACAAGGACACTTTATTCCTATATGTTAAGAAAAATGAACACCGTTGTTTACATCTTGCTTGGATATTAGATGATCTTTTACATCCTGCTCAGATACTAGATGATACTAACTTGACAATCATTTCTTTCAAATAAATCAGATTCATTTTTACAACCTGCTTGGATACTAACTCAACAATATTTTTCTTAAAATGAATGAGATTCATTTTAGTTTTTACATTCTGATTGGATACTGACTTGACAACATTTTACTTGTAACAAATCAGATTCATTTGTACCTTAATAATAAAATGAAGTGAAGTTAGAATAATTTCAACATGGAGGCTTCCAAGAAAGAGGACCAGTCGACTAAAACTTCAATTCAGTAGATGAATAATTCTCAAATTCAATCACCTCATGTAATTGTGAGGCAATGGGTGTCTATAAGAAAAGTGCTAAGGTAACATTTGTGTAATAAAGTTAGGTCATGCAGAAACTCAAGCCAGCATCCAATTAAATGTCAAGGCAAACAGAAGGACAGTCTCTGCAATCGGCAAATTTGTTGGTGTGAAGTTAGAGTGTTTAAGTGCCTTAAAGGTACGTAGCACAGAGGCCTTTAAGAGAAAAATGCATCTTGATTGAAAGAGATTTGACAAATCATCCAAACACTTAGAACAAAATCATTTATCAATATTTAGAAATGGCCAAACATTGAGAGCACATTGATAGTTATAAGTTAGGAAATAATTTAGTCCAAAGAACTAAGCTCACATTATGTAGAAACTTATTAACAAACTTGCAATCATCCCCAACCTTCGTACAACCCAAAACGATCTCATTCCTGAGAATATTTTATAAGCCAATAAATTCTACATCAAGGTGTGAATGTCCAAAGATGGTCATTCATCAAGTCAAGAACTTGAAGAGATAGGGGCAGACCTGTTAATTATCTGAAAATGCTCGAAGAGCATTGACAAGAAGAAGAAAAGTTTCCTCAGCATTGCAAAATGCACATTTGGATTAGATTTTGAATTGGGATAACATACTTCTCATATGATAGTGAACTTTGGTCCAAATTGACTCAAACCAATTTTATAGATAAGTGTTTCTTTCACTGCTAAATGTTCCTTGTCACATTCAAGAATGACAATAATTCATAGAATAAAACTAGTTACAATTTAAATCGTTCCATCACTTAAGAATTATTTTCATGGGATTAGATTTAGATGGAAAGCATTCCAATAAAATGAAATTGAAACATATTATTTGAAGAAAAAAATATTAAATTGAAATGAATTTAATGTTTATACTTTTAATGAAATCTTATTGGCTATGAGTTCAATTTAAAAAAAAGTTATGACCAGTGAAAAATTACCTATAAAGTATAAACCATATTTATAATAAATTTTCAAACTAAAACCATTTAAAAGAACTAGAAACTCAACATGTTACTTAAAACCAAGCAGTCTTATTAGTCAAGTATAAACCATCTTTGTAATAAATTTTCAAATTGAAACCAGTTAAAAGAACTAGAAACTCGACATGATACTTCAAGCCAGACCGTCTTATTAGTCTTCACCAAACTCATATGAAGTTCTCTAACATGTCAGTATTCAATGTGACAATCTTAATGAAAATTTAATTTAGGAAGTCATTGTTTATAATGCTGCAGGCCAAGACTAGAAATCAGAAGTTTGAAGCTCATTGCAAACTCTCCGTGACCGTGATACTGATATCTCCTGTGAAGTAGTTGAAGTCAAGGTTATAAAAATATTTTGCTATAGCATCTATATTCCGTATTCTCGTTTAGTTCTAGTTTCTTGGACATATGAAAAAAGAACTCTGCATGGTGATTTGGATCTCTGAAATTGTGCTTTTTGTTGAAATTGTGTGACTTTTAATAGTAGATGTGCTTTTTGAATCTGCAATATCCTAATATAGGTGGAATGAAATGCAATAAGAGACCTTGGTTCAATCATGTGTGATCTACATCTTAGACTAGATTTCATCTTACAAGTCTCATTTTTCACAGAGTTCTGCTTTCTTGAAATAAGAAAGTCTATCCTTCTCATCGGCAATGCTTTTCATATTGAATTAGCCCGGTCGCTTATTTTTACTACATTCATTGTCCTCTCAATTAAACTTCTACATGTTCTAATGAGTAAAATTATAATTCTTTTAGGTGAAAAACAAATTATCTGGATCATTTGGAGCCTCTGGCCTTTTGATTATTGAGGACAAAAGAAAATTGATACTTTTGTTTCTGTTTGTAGATATTAGAGGCCATGGCATTGTTTTCAGAGGAGTCAAAGAAAATAAACAAGGCTAGATCAGCATTGCAAAATGCACATTTGGAGTAGATTTTGAATTGGGATAACATACTTCTCATATGATAGTGAACTTTGGTCCAAATTGACCCAAACCAATTTTATAGATAAGTGTTTCTTTCACTGCTAAATGTTCCTTGTCACATTCAAGAATGACAATAATTCATAGAATAAAACTAGTTACAATTTAACTCATTCCATCACTTCAGAATTATTTTCATGGGATTATATTTTCATGCGATTAGATTTAGATGGAAAGCATTCCAATAAAATGAAATTGAAACATAATATTTGAAGAAAAAAATATTAAATTGAAATGAATTTATTGTTTATACTTTTAATGAAATCTTATTGGCTATGAGTTCAATTTCAAAAAAAGTTCTGACCAGTGAAAAATTACCTATAAATTATAAACCATCTTTATAATAAATTTTCAAACTAAAACCATTTAAAAGAAGTAGAAACTCAACATGCTACTTAAAACCAGACAGTATTATTAGTCAGGTATAAATCATCTTTGTAATAAATTTTCAAACTTAAACTAGTTAAAAGAACTAGAAACTCAACATGATACTTCAAGCCAGGCCATCTTATTAGTCTTCACCAAAGTCATCTGAAGTTCTCTAACATGTCAGTATTCAATGTGACAAGCTTGTTGATATATTTGTAACTTCGAAATGTATTCATCTATGTATCTTATGTCTTGTAACCCAATTTTTATTCTAGGATGTGTCTATAATGTAATTGAGTCATGATGTCATTCCTCGATGTTTCGATAGAGAGGATCTATAATGTAAACAAGTCATGTCAAGTCATTGTGGGTAACCCTCCTATTGTCTAAGGGTTAAAGTCCCCGCAGTTCCACGGCACTAGGGTTATTAGACTCACTTAGTGAAGTCGGACCTAGTAGGGTTTTAGTCATGCCGGGAAGGAATATAAATAGAGAGGTGATCTCTCTATTTAGCACACATCACATACACACTCAAGTGTAGCACATAGTTGAGTGAGGAGAAGACACTGGGGCTAGGGAAGAATAAGGTTACTGATGTCGGGAGATCACTTATTGTTTTGGGCTTTTCTATTTTGGTGCTGATTCTATCTCTGAGGAAGTTGCGGGGTTTTCTCCATTTATGGTTTCCCCAAGGAAAAACATTGTGTTCATTTTCTCTTGTGTTTGATTGTTGTGCTTGTTATTCTCTTAGTTAAAGATCATAATAATGCTAGCTTAATGTTGAAAAACTAATATTGTATCAGATCTAACCTGAGAAGAATACACTATGCAGCTGCGGGAACTAGGGCTTCCTAGTTTGTGGACCTTCCTCCATAGATTTTCAGCACAAGTAAGGTGGAATAACTCTCTTTCTTAGGGCGCATCTTTCTGTCGAAGCATAATCCAATTATGAGGTTTTTCAGTTTTGGACCCGACACTGCTGCCAAAAATTAGGGCTTTCCACTGAAGTGGAATTTTTCAGTGAGCCTAGGCCTGGATTCATCTCATCCCCAAAATCGAAGTTAGGGATCGAATTCAAAGCATTTGGTTGGACAAAACTCCGAAAAAGAAAAACCCTAATCTGCTCCTGATCCAACACTACAGGATTTCAGCTCCAAATCCATATCTGACATCTTGACCTAGTAAGATGTAAATCTTTTGTATTTCCATTTGAGGTTCTCAGTTAAGATGTTTCATCATAACAAGCTTGATGAAAATATTGAGGGAGCTGATAAATTCCAAGCCTGGAAGTATAGGATCTCCCTGGTCTTGGAAGAGAATGAGTTGGACTCCTACATCAATGAGGAGATTCTAGTTCCAGAGGGAGATGAGGCTAAGGACTTGCATACGAAGAAGTTGGTTATGGAAAAGAGGATCATTGCTGATTCTATCAAGGATCACCTTATCCCTCAGGTGTCCTCTCTCAAGACACCTAAAGCTATGTTTGATGACCTAAACCAATTGTTTGAATGGAAGAACATAAATTGGAAGATGACTCTGAGGAATCAATTGAAGAATGTGAAGATCCAGAATGCAGAGACCATCCAATCTTACTTCACAACGGTTTCTCAGATCAAGGAACAATTAGAAGCAGTAGATGAAGAAGTGGAGAATGCAGAAATTGTGATGACCACCTTGAATGGTCTCCCTAGGACATGGGACTCTTTCATTCAAGGGATCTATGCTATAAAGAAGTTATTCAAGTTCAGCAGATTGTGGGAAGAATGTTCTCAAGAAGAAGCTCGGATAGCAACTCGAGAAGAGAAGATGGGAAGTGAATATCAAGCTCTCATAGTACATTCCAAGAAACCCAGATCCAACCATCACAGAATTAAGTACTCTCATCATACGAATAACTCTAGAAATCCTAGAGATAGGTCTAAGTTCATTTTCTATACATGTGATAAAAAAGGACACTTTGCTAGAGATTTCCCTAAGAACAAAAGTAGCTCTCATAAGAAGAAGGGAAACAAAAGAAGACATCCTGCTCATGTAGCAGAGGATGATGAACCTTCATCAAAGAGAACTAGATATGAAAGTGAAGATTCTTCAAGTGAGGATGAATATGTTTTGATTTCCACTCTCATAGGAAACATTACTCATGGAAGTGATGATTGGCTTATAGATAGTGGGGATTCCAAACATATGACTGGATTCAAGGAATCCTTTGTGAAACTTTACGAACATGAATCACCTCACAAGCTGAAGCTAGGAGATGACTACTAATATCGAATAAAAGGTAGTGGGGAATATTCCTATAAGTTAGACTCTGGAAAGTCTATGACAATGAAGGAAGTTTTGTTTGTGCCAAGACTCAAGAAGAACCTTCTCTCCATATCAGCATTGGATGCAAAAGGAATGAGGGTTGCATTCATAGATGGTCAAGTCATCATGTGGCCAAAAGGAAAGACTATTGATGATGCAATAGTGATTGGTGAACAAGAAGGAGGTTTGAACAAATTGAAGGGCCATCCAGAACAAGCCTTGGTCCATGACACAGTAGAGCCAAATGAACTTTGGCATAGAAGGCTTGCACATGTGCATTACAGAGCACTACCTCTTGCAAAAAAGTTGTTGAAGGTATTCAAGAAATACAAGAAAAACATGATGGGGTCTGCAAAGGATGTGCGAAAGGAAAGAACACAAAGAAGACATTTCCAAGTAGCGAAAGCAAAGCAAAAGGAATCTTGAAAATCATCCACTCTGATGTATGCGGTCCTATGTCATCAAGCTCACTAAGCCGGTATGCATATTATGTTTCTTTTATTGATGATTTTTCTAGGAAGACATGGGTTTACTTCATGAAGAACAAAGACGAAGTATTTAGCAAGTTCAAGGAATTCAAATCGTTGATCAAGAATCACACTGAAAAGAATATCAAGACCTTTCGATTAGATAATGGCAGAGAATTCACTTTGAATGAATTCAAAGAGCTATGTAAAGAATCAGGGATTAAGAGGGACTTGTCCACTCCTTATAATCCACAACAGTATAAGATTGCAGAACGGAAGAATAGAACTATCATGGAAGCTACAAGAGCTATGTTTCATGATCAAGATCTTCCTATGCATCTTTGGGCGGAAGCTGCCAGAACAACGGTGTATGTACAGAACCGTACTCCACATAAAGTAATGGAGAACAAGACTCCTGAAGAAGTCTTCTTCGAAAAGAAACCAGAAGTTAGCCATCTAAGAATATTTGGATGTTCTGTGTACATACACATTCCAAAAGAGAAGAGAACAAAATTAGATCCTTAAGGAAAGAAGGGTATATTTGTGGGATATTCTGAAAGCTCGAAGGCTTACAGAATATATTTCCCAGGATACTAGAAGATTGACATCAATACGGATGTGACATTTGATGAAGACACATCTTACAACAAATCTAGAAAGAGACCTGCTGAAGAACCCAAAGAAGCAGAAGCACCCAGAATTCATGATATAACGATGAACGAAGAAACTCAAAAAGAAGATTGAGAATTTGAAGAACCACAAAGACTTGTAGATCCACCTCTAGAGAACAATCCTCATAAGAGGAAACCTACTTGGGTATGTGAAATTATCCAAGGTGCAGAAAGATATGGGGCTCCAGAAGAAAATCACAGAGAAAGAAAGAGGACCAGATCTTGCTCTGGGTATGTAGCTTTATAATGTGATTTCATTGATAAAGAACCTTCAAGTTATGAAGAAGCGGTAGAACAAAAAGAATGGAAGGATGCTATGATCGAAGAGTACCAATCGATCATAAAGAATGATGTTTGGGATGTTGTCCCAACAACAGAAGGGAAGTCAATTGTGACTTCCAAATGGATCTACAAGATCAATCATGCTGTAGATGGTAGTATTGAAAAATATAAAGCAAGATTTGTGGCTCGGGGTTTCTCTCAGAAAGAAGGAATAGGTTATGAAGAAAGCTTTGCACCTGTAGCCAGATACACTTCCATTAGATCAGTACTAGCTTTGGCTGTAGTGATGAAATGGAAGATACACCAGATGGATGTCAAGACTGCTTTCTTGAATGGTGTAGCAGAAGAGAAAGTGTATGTAGAACAACCACTCGGTTTTGAGACACATAATAGGGAGTCTCATGTATGCAGATTGAAGAAAGCCCTGTACGGTTTGAAATAGGCACGCAGGACTTGGTACGTCAGAATTGATAGCTTTCTATCCAGTTTGGGCCTTACCAAGAGTAAAGCAGATTCCAACGTTTACTACAAGGTTGAAGATGGAAACCCAGTGATGCTCCTACTATATGTAGATGATATGTTTGTAGCAGGTATGGATGGGTTGATTGCTGATACAAAGAGAAAGCTTGTTGCTGAGTTCGAAATGAAGGACTTGGGTATGATGCATTATTTTCTAGGCATGGAGGTGTGGCAGAGTGCATATGGAATCTTCCTTAGACAAGGGAAGTATGCTGTAGAGATCCTGAAAAGGTTTGAGATGATGGACTGGAAATCCATGACCACACCTATGGAATTGAACCTGAAGATATTGAGCGATGCTTCATCAGAGTTGGTTGATGCTGCGATGTATCATCAGATGATTGGGTCCTTGACGTACCTAATGAACACGAGACCAGGCATTTTCTTTGCTGTGAACACCTTGAGCCAGTTCTTGACAGATCCAAGAAATTTTCACTTGATTGCTGCAAAGCATATTCTGAGGTACCTGAGGGATACAGTTGATTATGGGATCAAGTACGAGGTGAATCATAAGATTAACCTGGAGGGTTATGTTGATTCATATTGGGCAGGAAGTGCCATCGATAGGAAGAGAACTTCACAGTGTTGCTTCAATATGGGATCAGGTGTGATCTCTTGGTTTAGTAGGAAGCAATCCTATATGGCACTAAGTACAGCTGAAGTAGACTATGTCACAGCTTGTTCAGCTAGTTGTGAGGTAGTATGGCTGAGGAAGCTACTGTCTGATATATTTGATCTCTAGTTGGATGCTACTTGTATACATTGTGACAACCAGAGTTGCATGAAGTTGTCAGAGAATCTAATGTTCCATGACAAGTCAAAGTATATTGAGATCAAGTATCACTATGTCAGGAATATGGTGTAGAGGGGAGCAGTGAAGGTCCAGTATGTTGCGACAGATAATCAGATAGCTGATGTATTGATGAAGCCATTCGCTAAGGTGAAGTTTGAGTACTTCAGGGAGAAGCTTGGTGTTCTTGAGATCGAGGTTCCCTCCACAGGGAAGTGATGAGTCCGTGAGACATTCTGACATGGGAGAGGATTAAGTTCCTTCCATGGTCAGATGTAAGGGATAATCCATTCTATCATGGCGAGAGGATTTGGTTCTTTACATGTCAGATATGAGAGCTGAGCCATTCTAATGCGACTGTAGGATTGGTTCCTAAGTGATCATATATGAGTGTTGTTGTCATTCTGGGAATGGAGGTGCCTGGTCAGTTACCAGGAAAACTCAGTCTAGGACTGAGAAGCCATTCTGATGTGAGAGATGGAAGTGTTCCCACTTGATCAGATGTAAGGGATGAACCATTCTGTCATGGCTAAAGGATTAAGTTCCTCCCATGTCAGATGTGAGTGTTGGCCATTCTGACGAGTAGGTCAAATGTAAGGGAAACTGCCATTCTAGGAATGGAGGCACCTGGTTAGTTATCAAGTAGCTCAGTCTGGGACCGGGGGCCATTCTGATGCGATGATAGGATTAGTTCCTTCATGATCAGATGTGAGTGCATGCCCTTTCGATGCGATGTGTTTACACATGGTCGAATGTAAGTGCAGAGCCTTTCTGACACGATGAGGTCGGATATAAGTGTTGAGCCATTCTGACACGATGTGTTTACACATGGTCAGAGGTGAGTGCTGTTCCTTTCTGACAAGACGGGGTCGAATGTAAGTGCAGAGCCTTTCTGATGCGATGTGCTTTCGCATGATCGGATATAAGTGCTGAGCCACTCTGGTGCTATGTGTTTACACATGGTCAAATGTGAGTGCTGGGCCTTTCTGACAAGATGAGGTCAGATGTGAGTGCTGGGCGTGCCTTTCTGACAAGATGAGGTCAGATGTAAGAGCTAGGTGAGCCATTCTGACTTAAGTGTTAGATATAAGCACTCATGAAGACCTACACGAAGGGCAGGCCTACAGGATTGACTTCGTAGAGCTTCCTGTGACGAGAAGAATCGAGATAGCACCATTATGAGATAACATGTGATGATCATCCAGACTTAATGATGATCTAGATCAAGTGATCCAGATGTGATGATCCAGACTTGATGACGATCCAGACACAGTGATGATCTAGTTGTGATGATGATCCAGACTCGATGATGATCCAGATGTGATGATGATCCATACTTGATGACGATCCAGATCAAGTGATAATCCAGATGTGATGATGATCCAACAGTGATGAGCCAGTAGTCATGATGATGCAGATCCCATTATGAAGGAGACTTGAAGAAGAAGATGACTTGAAGACAAAGAAGACTCAAAGATGAAGAATACCCGAAGATGAAGAAGACTTGAAGACAAAGAAGACTTCAAAATGAAGATGATGAGATGATCCAGTCATTGTAGAGAAGAAGACCAGTGTTGAAAATTGTGTTGAAAGAATACCTTCCTAGTTAAGAGGGAGTGTTGATGTATTTGTAACTTCAGAATGTATTCATCTATGTATCTTATGTCTTGTAACCCGATGTTTATTCCAGGATATGTCTATAATGTAATTGAGTCATGATGTCATGCCCCGATGTTCAGATCAGGAGGATCTATAATGTAAACAAGTCATGTCAAGTCATTATGGGTAACCCTCCTATTGTCTAAAGGTTAAAGTCCCAGTAGTTTCGGGGCACTAGGGTTATTAGACTCACTTAGTGAAGTCGGCCCTAGTAGGGTTTTAGTCATGCCGGGAAGCAGTATAAATAGAGAGGTGATCTCTCTATTTAGCACACATCACATACACACTCAAGTGTAGTGCATAGTTGAGTGAGGAGAAGACACTGGGGCTAGATAAGAAGACGGTTATTGTTGTCGGGAGATAACTTACTGTTTTGGACTTTTCTATTTTGGTGCTGATTCTATCTTTGAGGAAGTTGCAGGGTTTTCTCCATTTACGGTTTCCCCGAGGAAAAACACTGTGTTCATTGTCTCTTGTGTTTGATTGTTGTGCTTGTTATTCTGTTAGTTAAAGATCCTAATAATGCTATCTTAATGTTGAAAAAATAACAAAGCTTAATGAAAACTTAATTTGGGAAGTCCTTGTTTATAATGCTACAGGCCAAGACTCGAAATCAAGAGTTTGAAGCTTCATTGCAAACTCTCCGTGGCCGTGATACCGATATCTCCTGTGAAGTAGTTGAAGTCAAGGTTATAAAAAGATTTTGCTATAGCATCTGTATTCCGTATTCTCGTTCAGTTCTAGTTTCTTGGACATATGAAAAAAGAACTCTGCATGGTGATTTGGATCTTTGAAATATTGCTTTTTGTTGAAATTGTTTGACTTTTAATAATAGATGTGCTTTTTGAATCTGCAATATCCTGATATAGGTGGAAAGAAATGCAATAAGAGACCTTGGCTCAATCATGTGTGATCTGCATCTTAGACTAGGTTTCATCTTACAAGTCTCATTTTTCATAGAGCTCTGCTTGGTTGAAATAAGAAAATCTATCATTCTCATCAGCAATGCTTTTCATATTGCATTAGCTTGGTCGCTTATTTTTACTACATTCATTGTCTTGTCAATTAAACTTCTATATGTTCTGATGAGTAAAATTATAATTCCTTTAGGTGAAAAATAAATTATCTGGATCATTTGGAGCCTCTGGCCTTTTGAGTATTGGGGACAGAAGAAAATTGATACTTTTATTTTGGTTTTGCAGATATTAGATACTTTTATTTTGGTTTTGCAGATATTAGAGGCCAGGGCATTGTTTTCAGAGGAGTCAAAGAAAATAAACAAGGCTAGATTAGCCAACGCTGGAGGAATCTTGGGCAGTCCAGAAAGGAACATTCTCTTGATTCCTCCAAGAGCAGAAGTTTGAGAAATTTTCACCAGTTACAGAGAGCAGCGAAAAGGCAGATTCATTCAAGTCTGTATCTCTAGAAACAGTGGCACTAGAAATTGCCAATAACTCTGAAGGTGATTATCATCTTTGTAGGCAAAACGATTTGTATAATCACACAACATCTACTGAGGATGTGGAGCATAATGATAAGGATGCAGATGTAGATAATTGCCTGCAGCACAACCAGGTAAAAGTGATGCATCTGTACATTCTGCAACAGGGTTGTCTAATGAGGAGGATATTTCTTTTCGTGATTTGGAAGATGAGGATGATACACTAGTGCAAACGGATTCAGCGAATAATCGGGACGATTTGTAAGTACTTGTGGAAATAACTCGTTCTGGAAGAACGCCGAGCCTTGACTGAGCTGGAGTCTAGCTCCGTACGAGGCACGACACGAAGGTTGAAAACGCAAACCAAAATTGAATAACGGAGGTTATCTTATAACATCGACATTTTGTCTCAATCCGGTTCACCACAAAAACTAAAAGCAAAGAAGTAGTCAAACACGGAAACATATGCATTCAAGCATATACGAATGAGAAGAAAAGCATATCGTAGTTTTCATTGAACATTCAGCGCGTTCGTAGAAGAAAAACGTAAAAACATATTGCAAGTTTCAGTCAATCAAATGCAAATTTTGTTATTTAAGAATAGATAATTGTGATGTTATCCTATATGATAGAATAGTCATCCTTCACATTAAGATGGTCTTCTCATGGAATAGGACACCGTTAAACCTTTAACACAAGTTCAATCCCCTTGACTAATAAAACAAAAACCAAAGAACTAGTTTCAGAGTGAAACATATCCATTCAGCTATATGACTCTAAGAAAGAAAAAACATATTGTAGCTCTGATTGAGCACTCAGGGTTATTCGATGAAATACGTAAACACCTCTTCATTCAGTCAAATGCAAATTTTCTCCGTTGCGCGCCACTACGCAACCAAACAAAATGTGGAAATTAGTATTCCAAAACGTAATGGAGATAATAACACGATTATCCAGGTCAATATAATAATTTCATATTTAGACATTTAACGAAGTTTCATATTTTAACCATTTAAGCATTTAAACATCAGTATATTTTAAAATGTTATCTCATATTTTATTTAAAAGTATTTAAATACTTACGATTTTGTAATTAAAAATTTGACATATTTATCACAATTATATTTTTGGCAAATCATTTAAAATAGTTTATTAGGGAAAAAAAATATAGTTTATTAGGGAAAAAAAATATACAGTAGTTACGATGTTATGATATGATAAATAGCTATCCTAGGATTGTCTTGCCTTACGATCATTCATTTATTTAGCAATAGACAATTATTATATTTTCGTTTAATACATATTATATTACCATTGTTATCATTTGATGGAAGTAGGAATATCAATGCATTGACTTGTACAACCATTATAATAAATTTAATCATCACATATTCATGGCTTCACAAAGACATACATTCATCTTATTATGACATATGGCATAGTCTAGTAGCATAATTGGGTCATATTAGTTTTACATGTATTGAAATTAGAATAATTAGGAATTTGTGCAATATTTGGTGTTGGTATAATATATGTTGTTTAGTAATTTATAATTAAAAAATTATTTTAAAAATTATTTTAATTATTTAATTATTATAAAATAATTGTTAAAAAAATTATTAATGTTTTTTATTCACATTTTTGCATATATTTTTGTTTTGTAAAATTTATTTATAATATATTAATATATATTTAATTAAAAAATATTATAAAAAAAAATTAACTTAGTATTTAATTTTCCATATCTATATAATAAATAATAACTAGAATTATATGATAAATAATAAGTGCAATCTTTATTAACCACACTAGTAAGCACTCACAACCAAGAAATCATCCCTACCATGAATGGGAGCTAAAGAAACTCCTAATAAAATCTACAAGAAATCATGATACGTGTAGTTGGACAAGTCAAACCTAGTCATGTTTTCTCTCCATGATTATATCATAAATACACATTATATATCATGATATCATAAGCACATATTATATATATTGCAATGTATCCCATTTGTAACAGTTGTCTGAACAATCTATTGTTGTTTGAAAAGATGTTGTCGAGGTGCCCGTGAATGGTGTGTAATCGCTTTTATTTAGTGATTCAATGGATTTTCTAAATGGAAAAACCTGCACTATTGTAGTTAATGTGATGGAGTCTAGTTTGTAATGAGTTGCAAGCTCATTTGTTCGGTGGCTTTATTTGTTTGCTAAGCGGGTTGATTTCATTTCATTTGGTAGTGGCGATGGTTTCTAGTGGGAGGCAGAGAGGTGGTTCTTTGGGTGAAGGATTCTTGTAGGGGTTTGGTTTTAGTTGTTTGAGGTTTGCATGTGGCTATGGAATTTGGCTCTTTGAACATTTTATTGTTTTTTTGTTGGACGGTTTTTTATGGAAAGCTCAAAGGAAATTTTGTCAGCCATGAGTTATTGTTGTCATTGTTAGAAAAACAGGATCGCAGAGAAATAACAATAAGCAAGATGCAAATATTAAACATATAAACACATTACAAGAGAGACACCAAGTATAACATAGTTCACCCAAGATGGGCTACCTCAAATAGAAATTGCCAGTCCTTTATTATTATACTATCCCACAAAATAAAGGGATACAACCTAGAACACACCCATTGCAATTCCTCTTGACTCTCTTATGGTATCTCTCACACAATCACATAGATCATTTTACAATGCTACAATACAATTCAATACAATACATAACCGTTTTACAATGCCTTCTTTTTATAAAGGGAATAACATGGGAAAATACCACGGGCTACCCAAAACCATGGGTCCATAAATCACCACTTATTGACCAAGTCATGACTCTTAAATGACAACATTTTACAAGGATTATTTTCTAAAATTTCGCTATGAGGGTGCTGCCCCCAAAACCCCATCGAGGGGGTCTCCTAAATCAGTCACGGGTCATGGCCCCCCTAGACCCCCCATGGCGACTTTAGTGGGGTCAATCCTTCCACACCCTCCGTCATGGTACTAAGATCCAGACATAGATGAAACACGAACTCTAGAATAAGGAAGATCAAGATCCACAATCAACATCCATGACAAGTGTTTTGGTGTTTGAATACTTTAATGACATAGATTTTTGTGCAATGTTCTTAGGCTCATCAAGTACATGATGTGTATCTTGCCATGTTTTTGTTGAAGCTTCTTCTTATTGTTGTTGTTTTGGAGAGTTTTTGATTTGTGGGTGAGAGTTGTGGTAGGAGCAATGTGGAGAGAGACGAGATGAGAGATCGATATGAGGGTTGGTTTGATGCATCAACAAGTTGCTTCAAAGACAATTATGAACTAAAGGTAAGGAGACTTGTTCTTTTAGCTGAGGGTTTTTCAAATTCTCTATATATGAGTTGTGGATGTGTGGTAGAAGCTTTCAAATTTTACCATAGAAAACCCCTAACATTAAAGTCTAGGGAATGACTAGACACGGAGAGGATCTTTAGAGTTTGAGTACCCTCGTCAGTCGACTTATGCACTGTCATGCCTTTTTTGTCAAAATACTTTTCAAATTAGCTATGTCAAATATGGAAATAGAGGATCTCATTATCAGGTTCGCAACCATAGTTTAACAAGAATTGTATGTCCATACTTAAACTTTCGAGTACAATTTGTTGTTTCTATCTATTAGCATATATGATAATCTAATTCCAATGGAGATTTTATTTTTTCCTTTATGGGTTGTGATAAAACCAATTTCTAGTTCAAATTCATCATATTACTACTAGGAGGCCTTAAAGATGTGTGATAGGGTTTAAAGAAGAGTTGATTGTATTTTTCTTTGTATTTGGATCCTCCTATATTTTTCCCTATAGTCAAAATTGTAAAGGGTTTGTTTGGTAGCTGGAATCCATGTGTCCATTTTCGAGGGCCAACTTTGAATATTGTTAAGGTTTCCAATGATACTAGCACTTTTGTTATAGCCTCCTTATATACTAGTGAAACAAACCCAACACCTAAATAGATCCTTGGATGCAGAGTATAGAAAATCTCTTCTATTAAATTGTTAAATCACCCAAATTAAGTTAAAACTCAATGATTACTTAACCATAAAATCATTCTTACTTTAGATCAAGATCCTACAAAACACCATTACTCAAATGCTAAGTTACATAAGCAATTATCACTAAATACCATAATACGACACAAGCATTATATTAGTTGCATGTTGATCCTTTGAATGAAATGACAACTACATATTACTCTTGTCCTTTAGTTATGGTTAACACACTACATATCAGGGTACCATATTTTGGACTTGATATCCTAGGAACAACCATTAGAGGTGAAGTGTGAGTCTCCTAAATCGACTGAGGAGAAAATGACCAAGTTAGATGATAAAAGAAACAAATTCATTAAATATGTACATCTACAAATTGATTTTGCTATACTCGTCGTCCGATGATTAATCTAATTCCTTACTTTTGTAACACGCTGGTTTTGACCCCGTTGCATTAGATGTATATGATGTATATATTCTAAGTGATCATGGTGTGGAGCTCAAGGCCAAGGCCCCACCATTGATTGGTTATGCTATGTTTCAGATTTAAATTGTCACCGATGGTGTATCGGGGCACGCAGCATAGATATTAAGCTTTGTCATCATGTACATATGCATATTTAATTAAATAACCTGACCAACTATGATCGCACCAGCTGAATTGAGAAGGGGGCATGATTTTCACAAGGATAAGGATGTGGGGGAATTTGTCAAACCTTGGCCAATGGGGTAAAAAATCCATGTGTCTTCTTTCCTTGCCTTACGCAACCACTTTCATTGAAGAATTGCTGGTGGTGGTTGAGGCAGTTAATTGTTTTGGGAGTGGGGTGGCAGGACTGTCAGTCCTCACCCAAACACACACTCCACCACAGTTGACTTCACAATGGCAGAAACCACCGTCCTCACGCATGCAGGCATACCACTCTTCTTCCATGACAGTGCTGAACCAATCACGCTCTCCACTCATTCACTTCACCGCGCGTTACCTCAACAGTTTGTTCTTTCCTCACGATCTGGTCACATCCACACATAGGGCTTACCTGGTTTCACAATCGCAGACATTCCTCTCTACACGATGGTGCTGTTACTCACGCACTTCCAATTTCGCGTCCTCCTGTAGGTTGTTTCTCCTCTGCAGATTTGTGGATGGGCAGCTGTATCCTCTCCTCGTAGGCTTATTTTGGGTTGTTGCGGTCTTCCTTTCCTATGAATGTTGCGGTCTTATCTGTGATTGAGGTCTGGTGCAATCTTTCATCCACGCGCAGATTGGGAGTATGTGTATTTTCCTCTTCAGTGCGGCCCGTGTAAGTTTTCCACGTCTTTAGTTGTCTAGGGTGGACTGTCGAATTCCCCATGTTGTGAATCTGTTCGTTGTTGCGTTTAGAACTGTTGTAATCTGCTTGGGAGTATCTTTCCCCTGTATTTTTGTTTGTTGTTACGCTATGGGGGATGATGTAGAGTGTTGGGAGTCGTTTTGGCCATGAGAGGGCCAAGAATGACTCAGAAATCATTCCCCCTATTCAGCTGTGATTCTGGTTGATTGCATACGTGCAATGGTTGGTCTTTGGATTGTGTAGGGAGCAGGGATGGGGGATTAGTTTTTCTTGACAAACTTGGGGGCTGGAAACCACACAGACAGAGCTAGAGGGTTGGATTTCTTCTCCACAACCCATGAATAGCACTGGAAGGGAATGCAGGGTCTGAGGGACTATGTAGCAGAGAAGGGACTGATTCCTTGTGTTGGGTGTGTGTGGGTGTCTTAGAAGTCATGCTAGTTCTGGTGTAGGTGTTCTTGGCTTTGTAATGAGCTCACTAGCTTAGCATTGAGCCTTTCCCAACTCCTGGATGGCCTGGTAAACCCAACTGTGTTGGCTTGGCTGTGTTTGTGTATCCTTGGCTATGCGTCAGCCTGCTAGTTCCCTTATTCCTTGGAGAATCGTGCCCAGCTCGGGGGTGGCAACGCTGCTGAGAGATTAAGGAGCATGCTGGCCTATGGTTGGGTGGAACGTTGCAGTGACGTAGCTGGTTGTGGATCGAGTTCATCATAAGATAAGTGATCTTGTCCATTTCTCCTTATGCAACCAGGTTTACTGTTAATGATATGATGAACATGTTAAATGAATGCTTGTGTGAATGCATGTTGATTCCGCTATGCATGATAAATAACTATAGCTGTGTATGATAAACAATTGCACTTGTGCATGTTTTACTTCAATGCATTTCCTTTCAGCAGTTTGTTTTTGCAATTTTTACCATGTACATGTTCATGGGGCTCTTAGCCCAGTTGGTCAACGCCATGGGTTGCGTCCTCTTTTCCTGTTGGAGGCATGGGGACGTGACAGTCTAGTGGTATCAGAGGATCAAGGTTGCAACAATGGGCCTCTATTAACCAAGAAGGAGCAACTGACAGAGAGTAGAATTACTTTCTATGCCTAGCAGAGATAAGAATTTGAGATGGCAGCAAATTTCAAAAAAAAAAAAGCCGCTCCAAGTGTTGAGCAGTCGGGGCACTAGTGGGAAAGATTTCTGTTGTAGCGGAAGACCTAACGGGAAGGACTTCTGATGTAGCGGAAGCACTAGGCGAAAGCATGCCCGACGGGGCACAGTTGAAAAGAAAATCAGAAATTTTTTCTAAGCGATTTGGCACCGATCGGAAGTAATTAGTTGTTTGGTGTGCCGCCGTTGTGGAAGCCAAAGTCACTAGTTGGCCGATGAGAAAATCAGCTGACGCCGCGAGGAAGTTACAATTTTTCTAAGTAAAAAGCGGTCATCGGAAGGAGTTCGTCTTTGGTGTGCCGCCGTTGCAGAAGCCAAAGTCACTAGCCGGCTGATGAGAAAGACAGCCGACGCCACAAGAAAAGTTTAAAATTGTTCTAAGTAGAGAGCGTCGATCGGAAGAAGTTAGTGTTTGGCGTGCCGTCGTTGCGGAAGCCAAAGTCACTAGAATTCCGATGTGGGAATACAGCCAACGCCGTGAGGAAGTTAAAATTTTCTCTAAGGAAGATTAAGCAGCTATCGGAAGAAAATAGCTAATTGTGCATCCACCGTTGCGGAAGTCTAGAGCACTAGACTTCCGATGTGAAAAGGATGCCAACATTGTGAAAGTAAGTTAGAAGATTCTTCCAAGTAAGGAAAAACAGTGGCCGATCGGAAGAATATAGGATTACGTGCGCTGCCATTTCAGGAGACAAAACCACTAGTCTTCTGATGCAAAAATTCTGCCGATGCCCGGGATTCTCATGAGCGAGCAGAAGATGCCATGGGAGAAAATGTTTGTAATAGAAATGATGACATTGAGTCTAATGGAAGGATATTCCAAGAGACATCGTCAGATGTTGCAACAACCATGAGAAGCTTAATCAAAGCGCAGGAAGAGCAACATCAGTTGAATGCTGCTATGATGCAGAGTTTGATAGACTTGCATAG
>LPNX011108115.1:1721-88053 GCA_001517045.1 Pseudotsuga menziesii
CTTTGTCTTCCGTTTCCCTCCTAGCTGTCCTGTAATTACTCAACCTTGAAGGAAATACGGGAAGTTAGTACATCCCGTAGTCTAAGTAAAAATCCTAGTTTAAAATGCCTAAAAAATCACAAAACTCAATTTATTAACAAGCAATGACATTATACCTCTTTAACCAAGGTTTATAGATGAACTTTAAAGCTTTTTACTCAATATGGAGGTTTTATGAAGGAAATGAAGGTTATCTAAGAGGCAAAAAGGGGTCAAAAACAGTGCCCAACAATACTTTTGTGAAGAAATCCTTTAAATTTGACAGCAAATCGAAAGGTAAAGATACGGGGAAAAAGAAGATGGCCTCTGTTAAGAAAAAGGGTGACAAGCCTACATGTTCGCATTGTCAGAAGGGACATGATGTCTCTAAGTGCGGGAAATTTCACCCGGAGTTAAGGCCAAAGAAGTACGGAGGAAACAAAGATAACGACAAAGCAAAAGGTACTGCAATAGTTATTCAGGACTTAGGATCCGACTCAGGTGATGAAACAAAGGTTACAGCTGTCGGAATCTAGGGTAAGAATAAAAGTATCTCACTTCCCATTGATGCAAAATCAATTTCTAGTGCAAGTACAAGTCTGCCATCTAATTCTAAGCAAAATGATAGAAACAGAAGTGCATTGTTTCATGTTCGTGTCATTACAAATCACACAAATATTGATACATTGTTTGATAGTGGTTCGCAAGTAAATCTGATATTAGAAGAAGTGGTTAAGAAATTGCATTTAGTTACTACGCCTCATGAAAATCCCTATCCTCTTGGTTGGGTTACTAATGATACACGATTGCAAGTTACAAAGAAATGTGTATTGAAGTTTGCCATTACTGAAAAGTTCATAGATGAGGTAGAACTAGATGTAGTACCACTTGACATTTGTGGAATTGTACTTGGGAGTCCATATTTGTATGACCGGAAAGCAGTCTTTTATAGAGAGCAGAATAAGTATCATCTTTTTAAAGATGGTGTAGAATATATTGTATGAGCACATAAGATAAAGACCAATCTAGCAATAGTCTCTGCAGGACAAATGAAGAGGTTGGTAGATGCTAGTAAGAATTTTGTGTTAATGATGGTTAAGGTGAAAAACGATGAGATCTCTAAATATTTTGAAGGGTGTGATCCTAGGCATAAATCTGAACTAATTGAAATCATTTATGAGTATGATGATTTGTTTCAAGATCCAAAGGGGTTACCACCAAAGAGAGAGATTCAGCATGAGATACATTTGTAGCAGGATGTGCCACTCCCGAACATAGCCATGTACCGGATGTCTGTGATGCAGAATGAGGAAATCAAGAAGCAGGTTCAGGAGCTGATTGAGAAGGGGGTCATCCGGCCAAGCACTTCTCCTTGTGGCTCTCCTATAGTCTTGGTTCCAAAGAAGGATGGGTCTTGGAGGATGTGCATCGACTATAGGGCCCTTAACAAAATCACCATTAAAAACAGGTATCCTCTTCCCCACATTGATGATTTGCTTGATCAGTTGAAACATGCAACTTACTTTACAAAATTGGATCTGCATAGTGGGTATCATCAAATCCGTGTTTCTGAAAATGATGCTTGGAAAACAACTTTTAAAACGAAATAGGGTTTGTATGAATGGCTTGTAATGCCTTTTGGGCTCTATAACGCACCTGCTACTTTCATGCGGGTCATGAATGATGTCTTTCGTTCATTCATTGATGATTTTGTAATTGTATATCTAGATGATATCCTTATGTTTAGCAAAACATGGGAAGAGCATGTTGTACATGTGAAGAAAGTTTTAGATGTATTGAGGAAGGAGAAGCTTTATGTAAAGATGTCCAAATGTGAATTTGCTAAAACTTCTTTAGTATATATGGGCCATATTATTGGTGGAGGCCACCTGCAAGTGGACCCAGCTAAGGTTGCTGTCGTTGTAAACTGGCCACGGCCAAACACCGCTACTGAAATCAGAAGTTTTTTGGGTGCGGTTCAGTATTGGAGGAAATTCATTTCTAGGTTTTCTTCCATTGCTGCTCCATTACATGTGTTGACAAGCATTAAAGAAGTTTTCCAGTGGGGAGGAAAGCATCAGAGAGCCTTTGACACTTTGAAGGAAAGGATTAGCACCGCACCAGTTCTGACATTGCCAAATTTGCAGCAGCCATTTGAGATCGAAACCGATGCCAGCGGGTTTGCCATGGGAGCAGTTTTGATGCAAGGGAGAAAGCCAGTTTGTTACCATTCAGAAACATTCTCTACTGCGGTAAGTAACTATCTGACCTATGACAAAGAGTTGTATGATTTAGTACAGAGTGTGAAGAAGTGGAAACATTATATCATGGGAAAAGAAACAGTCATACATACTGATCATCAACCACTTCAATATTTACAATCTCAAACTAAAATACAACAAAGTAGGCATTTAAGATGGATGGGGTTCTTACAACAGTTTCATCTCGTAATTAAGTACAAAAAGGGAATTCATAATAATGTAGCAAACATGTTATCAAGGCCTCCTACAAATGCTTCGATCATTCTTCATAACAGTTCATTAACACATGAAAGTTATATTGAACAGTATGCGGAAGATAAAGATTTTAAGGAAGTATATGCATCACTAATACATGGTAAACAGGAAGAGAGCTATTATGTGCATAATCGAATTTTGTATCATCTTGGTAAACTCTGTATTCCAGAGAAAGAAAGAGTGCATGTGATTCGAGAAGCACATAGTTCATTGATTGCAGGACATTTTGGTGTGAGTAAAACATTGTTTATATTGCAGAATCATTGTTATTGGCCTCAAATGCAAGAAACTGTAGCTAAATATATAAGAGGTTGTGTTATGTGTGCGACAAGTAAGCCTAGCAATAGGAAATTGGGGTTGTACACACCTCTTCCAGTTTCTTCTCATCCTTGGGAAATAATTTCTATGGACTTTGTAGGGGGGCTACCTATGTCTAGGAAAGGACATGATTACCTATATGTTGTTGTGGATAGATTCAACAAAATGTGTATCTTAATGCCATGTAACAAACAGATCACTGCTGAACAAACAGCTCATCTATTCTTTCAGAATATTTGGGTACATTTTGGGCTACCCATGTCTATTGTATCTGATCGGGATTCCCGGTTCTTGGGAGAATTCTGGTCAACTTTATGGGAGCTTATGGATACTAAACTGAAGAAAAGTACAGCCTTTCATCCACAGACTGATGGGCAAACAGAGGTAGTGAACAGGACAGTGGTTCAGCTGCTCAGAGGATATTGTAGTAAACATCCTAAACTTTGGGATGAGCAGTTGCAGTATATACAACATGCTTACAATCACGCAGTTCATTCTTCCACGAAAAAATATCCTTTTGAAACTTGTTTTGGTTATCTGCCAAAAACACCGATGGATTTCTCTTTTGGCAAAGATGTAGTGGATGGACATCATGATGCAGATAAAGCTCTAAGGTTCATTCAGAGAATCCAAGCAGTGCAGCAAGCAGTTCAAGAATAGTTGGAGAAGATCCAGGCAAAGTACAAAGCCAGGCATGACAAGCATTGAGTTGATCATCAATTTCAGGTTGGTGACCTAGTTTGGTTACATGTCACCAAAGAAAGAATGAAAGGTGAAGGTAAAAAGCTTAAGCCTATCAGGTATGGTCCTTTTGAGATCTTGGAAAAGATCGGTACTAATGCTTTTCGCTTGAATTTACCTCCATACACGCAAATTTATTCAGTTATCAATGTTGAGAATCTTAAACTATATGAGCCTCCTATGATCATGGATGAGGAAATTAACATACAGATTCCTTTAGTTGATGATATGGCACCTGAATATATGAATGAGTTGCAGGATGATGTTATTCTTGATAGAAATGTAAGAACTTCACGAAGGGGGAATGCTGAGTACCTTCGAGTGGGGCTTAAAGGCATGCATCCTAGCAAAGCAAGATGGATGGAGATTGGAAAAGTGAGGGAGCTGTACCCTCACTTACTTGCCGAGTAATTCAGGCTTTTGGTGGTCCAAAAGCTCTCCAATGGGGAGGAATGATCTGGTGGATTATTCATCTTCAAAAATTACGCTAATCCAATATGGTACAAGGTTTATTAATCTATGGTTTTAACTCATATGCTAACATTATATCGCAGGAGCCGCGCAGTTGCGCGTGTAGCGCAGTATCACAGGAGCTGCGCAGTTGCACGCTTGTAGCGCAGTATCACAGGAGCCGCGCAGTTGCGCGCGTGCAGCGCAGTATCGCAGGAGCCGCGCAGTATCGCATGAGCTGCGCAGTTGTATCATGGGCCACGCAGTTTGCGCACCGTCAATTTGGACATGGAATGGTTCATGGAGGTTACTCACATGCTGTGACATTGGTATGCTGCGACAGTGGATCGGGTATATGGCGAAGTCCTTATATGCCGCAACCTTTTTATGCTGCGAAGTTGATGGTGACATCAAACGGTTACGATACGTGGCATAGCCCTGTTGCAAGTCATTGCAACGTGTTGTGAGTCGCCACATGTGCGTGGAGTTGGTTGCAACGTTTCTGGGATCTGGAACGTCGTGGTAACATAACGCTTGGGACGTGACTTGGTGGGATGGCATGATTCAGTTTAGCATATGTTTGTAACGACAATAAAGAAAAATCGGTTACTTATCCTTCCTCTAAACTCTTAAATAGAGGAGGCTAGCTACCGAGTCGAGGACGGATAGAGCGAGTAGAGAGACGCATATTGTTTGAGAGCGCAGAGCATCGTTTCTCTGTTGTGAGAAGCTTAGAGAGATTTTGCTGTGAAGTGTCCAGATGCTGTTACTGTAGAAGTCGACATTCTCTGTTATAGTTTAGCTTTCTTTGTCTTTGAATGCTAATTGTAATTTCCAGAAGAGAGGTCTTCAAGACTTTGTACAACATTCTGTTTACAGTTGTTGAAGTTGTTTCCAGAACCATTTTTGTACCATTTCAAAGAGATTAATTGGATCGATACCCATTGGAGAGGGACCCGGAGACGTAGCCTAGTGGAGGGGGTGAAATCCGTTATCAACTTCTGTTTATGACTCTCTGTTTCTGTGTTTTCTTCTTTATACTTGCTTACCAGTGTTGTTGTTCATTTCTGTTCTATTCTGAGCATTTAATTTCTGTTAATGCTGTTCCATTAATTAACCTGTTGATCGCATTCTTTTACAACAAACTTTTAATGCACTCAAGTTGAGGTCCGACGGATAAGATATATAGTCTATGACATTCATATACTCACTTCCCCAACCATTTTATCCCCAAAATACCCGACAACCCTCAAGTTCACTAGTTGGAAAATCTCAAAATTTCCTAGTTTCCAATGGTATGTCACTTGTGTATGTTGCTTTTATGTCTTGTATGTCATTTATTGGTTGGAAAGCCACGTAATTGGACTTCATGGGACTGCTTTTCCATATGTATGGAATTTATCTCACCACTCATGGTTCAAGTTTCAAATCTCCAGACCATCCAAGTTCGCTCAACTGTGAGTATGATCTAGTTTCCCACTCTTCTCCCACTATCATACCATTCGCTCATGGAGACACCATACCTCTGATATTTTCTACTGTATATGACATATATTCTGATATTTTAGAGACTCATGAGATTTCTTATGGAGTTATGAAGGTGCTTCATCAAATTGGGAAGAAGATTCATGGTTTTATTCATGATATAGCAACTATACATGAGGCAGATTTTGTTGAATCTTTTGATGTTATTTGGGAAAGAGTTTGCAAAGATATCTTTTCCATGATTGATTATGATTCTAGATCAGAGTATGCTTGTAGACAAATACATTCTTATGATGGTCCTCCATCAACAAATGATGACCATCAAGGGGCCTCTCCACATGATCTTTGTCTACAACACATTGATGCATTGATGCACGATCTTGGCATCCACAACATCTTCACCAAGTCCATCACTAAGAAGTTGCTCTTTTAGATCATTAAAGTTAAGAAGAGGACTTTTTGAAGAATTTTTTGATCATATCTATCATGTCCATTCTTGAGGGAAGATTTTCCCTATGAGGTTTTGCCTCTTTCCTAATTTTACATGGACAAATAAAAATTTTTGTTGTAAGAGGGGACTTGAGCCTTAGTTGCCAAGGCCTCAATAAACATTTGGTATAAGCTATACTAAGTTAGGATTAAGGCGGGGTGTTACAGAATTAATCTACCTTAGTACCATGGTATTACACCTAGGAGGCATTTTCATTTGTCTTTTACTTATGTTATATGATCCTACTTAGGTTATACTGACCAGTCTTGGTTTATTAGGTGATTTCTGACTCATTAACTCACAGTTGAGGCACTCCACTTTGATCATCCTAACAGTTGAGGTTTCTCTAGTTTGACCGTTATATCAATCCAGGTTCCCTCATTGATTACATACCACTCCTTATCCCTTAATTCATGGAATACATTTGACTAGGGGAGCTAGTGTGTGAATGTGGTTGTTTTATGGTCTTATTGGGCATTTATTGGCTACTAGATACTCTCCCACTCACACATGTGTTAACCCATTCCTATCATGCCTTCATTTATGATCCAACATGCCTCCATCCATGTTCACACTTGAATTTGTGACTGTTTGGTATGGTTTGGGAGCCTATTGGTCAACCTAGGGGGGTTTAGGGGTCAAATCCTAGCCTGACACTTGTATGCATCTAGATGGCCTCCAATGGCTCACGAATTTTCCCCATTGTATTATAAGTATGTACCATACATATCTAAAAGTTGTACACTAATAGAAATATCAGTTATTGGCACCATCTATGTGTGTTATTTTTTTTATATTTTATTGTTCTCTTGCATATTTTGTGAATAACTTAGATTGTGAATGTTGCTCTAGCTCCTAGATCTCATTTTGAAGGAATTCTCACATGAAATTTTGATGTTTTTTACCACGTCTCCTCTAACAACAAAGATGCAACCACACCATTGATATTCATTGAGGTATTATTGCTTCCAATTGTTATGACCATGCTATCCCATGAGTTTGGAAAAGAACACAACATACTGATACGTTTCTCCTCCTTAGTGATTTTAGTATCCATAGATAACAACTGAATAATCACTATGTTGAATGCATTTAGGTGCTCTATAACCTAGTTTCCCTCATTCATCCTCAAAAGATATAGTTTCTTCCAAAAAAAACTTGTTAACCATAGATTTTGACTGGTACAAGTCCCCCAACTTTTTCCACAGTTTCTTTGCAGCATCTTATTTTGAGAATTTAGAAATACATAATCTGCTAAACAAAGTCATATTATACTCCTTGCTTTCCTATCGATTTTCTATCCATCTTCCTTCGCCATACGTAGTGGTTTCAGGGTCGACAACAACTCATTGTTCTTTATCTACAAGGATATCCTCCATTTTAAGGTTCTAAAGCTCAAAATGATATCCATTAAAATTTTGAGTTTCTATCCTCGAATTGTTGGCCATATTTAACTATGAATCAGTTGTTCCAAAACTCCCACTGAAACTAGGTATTCTCCAGTTCTAGAACCAAGCCAAATCCTTAGCAACAAAGGCATCCCATTGAAGCAAAATATAATTTTTATACCAACTGTTGGGTTCTAATACCTATTACAGTGAATATGCATAAAGATTCTTATAGTCAAATAGATTAAAGAATGGAACATAATACATTCAGATAGTACTCATAAATTACCCTGGAAATCCCCCTATTAGGGAAAAACCAACAAACTAGTGAGTTTAACTATTCATATATAAGCAACACTCTTTACCAACGTTACAACACTGAATTACTAGATCACAATAGCTTAAGAGTGAATTCACTACACTTAGTATAGTACATGCACAATATAGTCAGTACACTATAATGTATCTGTTGGTACCAAAATTGTATTACAAAAAATTGGATTCTGGCAGCGTGTAGGTGGAGAGAGATCTCAATTTTCATTATCAAAGTCTCCAAGTGATGCCTCAAGTCTCATATTTAGGAAGCCTTATTTTACTAAATTTCATAATTTAACCAAATATTTTTAAATAAATATAACAATATATTATTTTAAAGTTTTGAAATAATATGTTATATTTATTTTAATTATAAATTGGTTATTTAAAAAATGGTTTTGTCCTATTCCAAATAATTCCACTCACCTCATCCCACTCATTATCTCACCTCACCAATCCACTTTCACCTCCACTCCTTCTCCACGTTGATTCCATTAAAATTAAGTCAAGCTTTGCATTGCCACATCAAACTTTAAAGATCATTAAGTCTTATTATCAAATTTATGTTCAAATCCAAATCGCGAGATTAGTTTCAAAGTATGGGATACGTTTCAGTGAATTCAAAGGTACATAGAGAATTAGCATAAGAAAATGCTTAGTTTTCAAAATGTTAGACTCCAGAGTATAAAATGAAGGCCGTCGATGAATCCGGGAGTGCTAAAAGATTAAGTTTCAAGTGCATTGAATATTATGATAGTCCAAGCAAGTGGTTGATGGAATGTTTCACAACATGTGTTTAAATATTATAATTCCAAACTCTCAAATGCATGAATGACAAGCTCATTTTGGAAAACCAGTCTTGAGTTTCTTTTTTAATCCTATGCTACCGAATTCAAGCTCAAACATCTCACAAAGCACCAAGGAAAATATTTTGGAGGGACACTTATGCAGAACGCGTCAATCAAAGATTGAGATAGATGTGTATATTGAGTTTTCATTAGTCTCATACGCAATAGGTGTCAAAAGCCCGAGTTTCAGTTGCACCTGTGTATCAATGAAAATATCCACAGTTCGCCAAAGAAAAGATTGTCCAGACAGAAGTGCCAAGCATTATAAGTGTCAACAAATGTACATGTGAGAGTCCATCAAGTTTACATGATAGTTCTAATATACAGAGCACAAGATGACAACCAAATGTCGACTTTTGAAGGATAGCATTTACAACATAATTGTTGGGTCCATAGAATGCATTGAGCAGAGCATTATGAAGATCAATCCCAAGTGCAAGGTCGAAGGATAGAGAGTAGTTGTTGGTGGTATAGTTTTATCATGGTAAATGTGGAGATATACACAGGCGAGTAGAGAAGCTATTGAAGCTATCAATTCAAGACAGGTGTCAAGTTTTCTCAATATTTTTAGCAGAGAAGGAGCGAGTTGGAGATGATTTTTGATATAAAAAAGATATGAATTAATAATCTAGATCATTCTTGAGTTCTAAAGCATTAGGTAAGTGAATCATTGGATCTAAATCAATCCCAAACTCAAAGGAACGATTCCAGTAATAGAGTCAGTTGGAGAATTAAACACCCGGCAGCGGTGGATAGTAGTAAAAAAAATTCAATCCCTGATTTGCTAGCTACATTTGGACTTTTGAAGGTAGTATTCAAGATTCTAGGAATACAAGTGGAGGAGGAACAACAGAGTGTTGAAAAATTTATGGATGTTTGATAGATTTAAGGGTATTTGATTTTATCAATACTGAATTTTATGAATGAGGATCAATATTCGAGGCTACTTTCCGAGGCAGAAGTAGATAATTGAAATGAGCTCCAGGTCAAAAGGAAACAGTTTCTCGAGATTTCTTACATTAAACCATAGATTGGGTTTTTTTTTTTTTTTTGATAAGTTTTGTTTCCTAAAAGATAGAAATAGATTAGGGATTATAATTGATTTAAATTTTGTAATCTTCAATGTAATGAGGTAGAGAGCAGAGAGAGTTCTAGCCGAGGGTTGTGGCAGGGATAGAAAGAGCTGCTACTGTTAGTTGCATGCAGACATGTATTTATTTGGATTCCTTTTATATGAAGAGATGATTTTGAGTGATTATAGTTGAGATGAGACCTATTTTGTTTTATTATGAATTGATAAATTATGTGTTGTTCATGATTTTGTTCTATGAATGGTCCTTATGCATCCATACTAGAATTCTTATGAGTTATTTGCATGTTTATTAGGGATATAGAATGGCATTAGCTTACTTTTCCTACAAGTTCACACTCGCAAATCTTTCTATTTCAACATGTTACATTTATACATATACTGCAGCCATTTCCCATGTCATATTTACCTATTTGTAAACTCTTATACCTATCCACTTTTTTCCACATCATTAAGATTTCACTAGCCATGTTCTTTCAACATTCAAGGAACATCTTTTAGTGATAACAATATCTCATACAACTACTGCTACTACTTCTACCTCTACACATAGATTTTTCCCTTAGATCATATTTATAGATGCAACACATACACTAGCTCATGATACCGGATCTAGTTACAACCAAGTGCTCATTAATGGAAATCTATAACTTCCTAATTGAATGCAGTTATTATGTTACAGTCGACTTGACTAAGTATACCATAGTCGCCACTCATCGAGCTTCTCGTCATCCAAGTGTTCGTTGAATCCATGCCCGCTTTAAGCTCGTCTACTCATCATGATAATTGACCAACTGACTATTCTAGTTGGTTAGTTGACTAGACTTTCATCATTTGTCGACTTCAATTCCAATCGACTTGTTAACCAGTCGACCACCAACTTCAATCATCAATCTCCATGCAAAGAATATAACACACCCAACAATTCACTGCAGTGGTACAAGAGGATCTCATTAGCATATGGTATGTATGTCATTTTTGTAATTCTCTCATTGCTTTTCTTTTCTTTATGCTTGAAAGTTTGCGGGTTTGATATCTTGAAATACAACACAAGATCCAAAGTTGGATGTTGGGGATTGTTCTGTTTTTTGCACTGTAGGATTTTTTATTAACCTTTCTATGTTTTGTATTGAGTTTACAAGATCAATGAAAATTGGCAAGTAGAATCAATTACAATTTAGTCCATACGTGTATGTTCCCAATATTGTTTGCACCTAGTAGTAACTTCTTCTTCTTCTTGTGAAAATTTAAAGGTTAGCAAACTTGTTGGGTTTTATATGTATTAATGATTAAACATGAATTTCCCACTAAAACAAGTTGATTTAAAAAAGAAGTGTCTTTGGCTATATAGGATTAAGCATTAGGTGTTAAATTTGTATTACTTTCCAGTGTTACTAAACCCATTGGTTTTGATATGGACTCATGGGCTAAACTTATCAACTACCTTGCTTAATGGGTCAATACAATCGGCAAGAGGAATGGGTTTGAGCCTCAAAGTATTAACAACAAGTAGTGGGAAGTTCATTAATGGTTCAATGCGATTAACTTGTGGACCTATTAGAAGACTCACCTTCCTCTTTGATATAACTCAGAAAGTGAGTTTGTTTGGCTCTTTTTCCACTATGGTTTTTCCCTATTTCTGCACAACTGGTTTTTGTATCAGTTATTTTTTTCCTATGTTAAGTTGAAATCTTACTCTATTTCTTGATTGAGTCTTTTCCAAGCCAATTTCATTACTTTTATTGTTAAGCCCTAAATATTGTGACATTAAATTTCTATTGTTATATCAATATTGTCTTTATTGGTCGACTAGGAGGCTTAATTGTAATTGTACCATTTGTCTCCTATCTGCACTAAGGAGACCTAGTTTTAGTGACTATCTCATCTTCTCTTATGCATTTAATACATTGTAAAAGGAGGTTCTCCCCAAAAATAATATTCATTTTCATATTTTTATTTCATTATCAAGGAGTTGGGTTACTCTTTTCTTTTTTCTAGTTTTAAGGAGTTGGGTTACTCTTTTTTTTTCTAGTTTTTTTTTTCCTTGGAAAAAATTCATAATTTTATTGCAAAAATGAACAAAATTACATCTGTACATGTAAGAGAATCAACTATGATCCCTACATTGTCACATATTATCTGTCTCATCATAACAAAAAATATCCCTTCCTGAAGACTATCAGCTTATAACATATCCAAAAATGGAATAAACCAAAAAATACAGTCACAAATGGACTGAAAATCCCTGCCAAAAATGCTGTCAAGCACCCAAACAATTGTGCCAAAGCTCAATGCTGAAACCAATCTGTCTGAAGCTATATACATCCAGACCCAAACATCATGAACTAGACTAGATCCCATATTAGAACCCAGTCTATAAGCATACCAGCATCCAATCAATATAGATGAAGGTCACAATTGATCACACTTCTGTACTAAAGCAAATTACCTAGCTGTCTACTGAATGCCAGTCAGTAAAAACAATTCATGCTGTATAGAACCACCAGACTGAACTATCATCTCAATAAAGAGTTGACAGGACACAAAGTCATGCTAGTCCCAAAACAGCCACATGTAACGGCTGAGGAAGACACAAATGCTCTGACTCAACTCAACATCACCAAGTCTGAGCCAAAACTCCACGCTGTCTATCCCTTCCTCATGAAACGGCCTGTGAAAGATCCCTCACGTGAGTGAACAAGCCAAATGCCATAGTCTAAAAGCAATGCTTCCTATAAACCAAAAAATACAGTCACAAATGGACTGAAAATCCCAGCCAAAAATGTTGTCAAGAACCCAAACAAATGAGCCAAAGCTCAATGCTGAAACCAATCTGTCTGAAGCTATATACATCCAAACCACATTTTTTTTTCTAGTTTTAAGGAGTTGGGTTACTCTTTATTTTTTCTAGTTTTATGTTATTTTGGGAATTTGGTGCTTTCCTATAATTTTTTTGGGGACATTTCAAGAAATGGAATTTTGATTATCCTTAAGGTACCTTTCAATGTACACGTGGTAAAAATTCAAGGTCATGTTTCCCTATAATTTTGGATTTACATCCCGTGGAAGTTGGGGGGTTTTATTGGTCCAAAAACTAGTATGGAAAGAATGTTCTAGGTAAAATTGTTATATATCAAGCTTGAAAGATCCAAATTGAGTGTCTCCTATTGCATCGAGAATAAGATGAACAATATTTTTCTCTATAAATGATAAAAACTAAACACATGGAAGATCATACAAAATTGCTCTTTTGAAAGGGACAAAAAAACATGTTTTGGGAAAGTCACCCTAATTTTGTCTTAGCACATTAGTATTTGATCAAACCCATGAAATTGCAAAGAAAACATATTAGGTTACTATAGGCCTAAATTTCAAGCTCAAAGGGACCAAAATTTCAAAGATTCTTCAGGAGAAAGGTTGGTTATCAAGACACCTTATAAACCATGGTTTTTAAAGGTATGTTAACTTGAAACTGACATAACGTTTGATTCAAAGATTTATTTATGGTAATTCAAAAAGTGTAATATATAATAAATAGATAAGAACTCTAGTGAATATTAGTGAACTGTAATACTCCCACCCAAACAAGCAATTTTTTTTCCTCACTATATAAAGATTTGGATGGAACCTTATATACAAATTAGCTTACTGCTGTAGGTAATAATCCTTGTATTAGGCTTGACTTGGGAGATCTCTACTTCTAATATGTGGTAGATAAATTTTAACAAATATTTGGCATATGATAGTTGTAGCTTACTGTAAGAAGTTTATTGAGGAGTTTTGTGAAACACTTAGGTTGCACACTACTATAGGTTCCCATGTAACTTTTTTAAAATTTTGAAAGGATGATTTATAATGAATTATATCGAATGTCTCATGAGCCATACACAACATTTCCATTCACAAATTGATGCTTAATAAATAAAGTAGCAACTACAAAATATATAACACATACAATAAGATTTTAAGAGAAATGTTAAGATATGAATTTTATTTCAAAGTATGAGTACATGCATGGGAATGGTGATTATGACTTGTACTGGAGTCTGGATTGTAGAAACTACAAAATGGACATCAATGGGATGATTATTGTTCCCAGGAGAAACCTAGATCCCTTTGTAATATTTGGTACAATACAAGATGTAGTAAATGGCATCCTGGTAGACATACCCATAATTCCTGTAGCAACTTGTTTGCCTTTCAAAGATAACTTTATATTCAACAATGTATAAGGGTGTACCTCCCAACTCATACATAGTCAAAGTACTCCCAATAACAGGTTTGGAATAGTACATAATTAAACTCAACATATCTTAGTGATGCATCCCCTTTCAAATAATAGATGGACCCTCCCTACCTTCAGTAACCAATAAAGAAAGAGTTGTCTCTTCATTTGTCTACCCACAAACTGGAAATGGTGGTGCACCCTTCCATGTGTGAGATATCAACTCTGAAATGGAAAAATAACATGCCCTCATTGAATACACTTCAACAATGGAGAATAATGGATCCCATTGGAACAATATGTGTGCCACTGACCATAAAATTGGAGAGATTTAACCTCTTCTCTAGAAGTGAAGATACTTTCCCAAAGTGTGCCCCTCTCCAAGTAGCCCTCTAAAAACAACACTAGAAAATCTACTCTAAGATTCAAATCTGAGACCAAATGCAAATATCTTCCATGGGGATGATAGAAAATGAGAAATATGAGTTGATTCCTCCTCATTCAATGGCTAGGATGGATAGTCTCACCATCAAAACCATTTGGCTCCTCCTAGAGTTTAGTTCAAGAGAAGCTTGATGCTCAAGAGCTCTCAATAAAAAATTGCATATTAGACAAGAATGAGAGAATGAGATCTCATATATCTTTTTTTTATAATTTCTCTCTTTTCCCCCTTGTGACTTTTCAACTTCTCTTGACCTTTTCTCTCATTAAAATATTAAAAAGTGATTTTTTTATGAGAAAGTGACCCCATTCACTTTTTAATTCCAAAGTGAGTACTTTAATACTTACTTTTACTTCCACTCACTTATTATAAAGTGACTTTTATAAATAATTTATAAAGTCACTTTAAATAAATTAACTACTAATGTCACTTTATAAAATTCTTTTAGCCTAGGTTCCATTAATAATTAATTAATTCCATTTTTCGCTGACTATAGCGTATAGGAACTAGATAGGCTAGTGAGTCGCATCTTGGAAGGTCATCCGAAAAGGGACATTACAAACACTCACATGGCAAGATGTGTAGAAAAAATTATATGCCCACTAAATCTCCTCAAGGCTCATTCTTGACACCAAACAAGCATTCTAATGTGGAATTTGGGTTGTCCAAGCTTGTCAAAAGAGTAGAGAACATTAAAAATGCAATGCCAAGTAAGGTGGAAAACATGAATGTGGCAAATAAATATGAATTCCAAACATTCAAAGGGGGTATCCAAAAGAATCCTGAAACATGAGCGAGGTACTTGTGAAGGATATAAATGACCTACTTAGCCAAAATCCAACTTCTCAAGAAGAGGATATGGATAACAAGCTGGTGTAGTCACATTCACCTTAGGAGAAATTTATATCACACTCAAAGAACATGTTTCTTGAGTCTCAAACAATTATTCACTCATTACTATAATATCTAAATAATCATGTGTTCATCTTGGGACCAAGGAACTACTTCATTGCCAATATATATATGAAGAAGTTTGATGGTAATGATCCCATAACATGGATATTCCAAATGGAGAAGTTTTTTTATCTACACAACCTGCCAACTTTGTAAAAGGTAACTATTGCATCCTTGTATCTATAATTTGATCAATTTGCGTGGTATAAATGGCTTTGTGATCTCAAAAGGAACTCTATTATATCATGGTCTATATTTACAAATGAATTGATTAAACATTGTGGGGATATGAAGAAAAACACATTCTTTATCCAATTGATAAATCTTAGGCAAATAGGTATAATCACAAATCACATTAATTAAAACTTTCAACTGTTAAGTCTTGGAGTGATGAACAATTCATAGGGTAATTTGTTGGATCTCTTTATGGGCGGTTTAAAGGAGAGAATTCAGCATGGGGTATGTCTCTTTGAACCTAAATAATTGAATAATACTTTTAGCTTGATAAGGAAAAATGAAATTAAAAATATGGATACTAGAAGGGTTGCCACTAACAACTATAGAGAGGGAAATGTCTCCCCTCTAACCTCACTTAGCCTACAAGGTTGACTCCTCAACAAGTGGAGGAAAAAAGAGAAAAGGGACTATGTTTCAATTGTTATGGAAAGTACAATAAGGGGAATATATGCAATCATAATAAAATATTATAAATAGCTTGTGAAGAGTAAGAAGATCAATAAATGGAATAATGTCAAGAGGTAGAACTAGAATATGCTACTCCAACCATATCATTCCATGCATTGGTTGGCAGTAGCCCTCCTCAAACTCTCAAGATAGAAGGACATATCATAAAGAAAAAATTAATAGTGTTGATTGATTATGGTTGTACCTATTGATCTACTTTTAACTCAATCCCAACAATTTGCGAAGTGTTGCAAATTTCAATCATTAAATTTGATTCAATCCACTTCTTCATATGAATATCACATAAGCGACATAACGTAACAAGTCAAAATAAAAAGGTTGGGGGGTGGCATCTATATTTTCAGGAGGCATAAGTTATATTTTTGGTGATCAGATTACACATTTTTTAATTATGTTCTATTATATGTTTGGATGGTTATATTCTTATTATTTACAAGGGCATAACACTTCTTTCAATGTGATTATTCAAAGAAGGTCCTATATCCCTTTTGCATATAGTTTTGGTATCATGCAACACAATGTGAGACCTTATAACCTCTATCATAAGTGTATTATTCATAAGAAGATTTTTTGTGTAATTGAAGTGTCTCACAATGTCATTTGAGTTTATTAAAATAAACGAATCAACTCCAATCGCACTATGCTATCAAAGCACCCAACCATGGATCTAAGTGCACCAATAACAAGCAATGTTATTTAGGCATAACAAATGGCATGCCAACACTTGAGTGCATGTGATTTATTGGTAAAATTCTACCTAAGCTTTGATTTTGTGTTGTAATATTGTATTCTACAAAGTGGATGGAAGGTTTTATATGACAAAGGGTGATCGATTACATATTGGTGATGCATGCCTCATTTATACCTTAACATAGTCCCAAAATATGAATTTATTGAATGTAGAGGAGATATTATGCATGTTCTGTGTATTTCTTATGGGATATGGATTATGGTTTTAATGACTCTAGGTCAGATTCTATTATATATGAGGTTTATTTAAATGATAAGCTTAGGCATTGAGGATCATAACAATGTCAAGGTTTTCATTGGGATTTTATATTGACCTCCTCCATAGCTCAAACAACCACTAGAGATTGTTACCCACTTAGATACACACCACCTTGTATCCATCGTATTGCTTTCCATGTAGCATTTAAGTCAATGATGAAGGGTTAACTTGGGGTTTATCATGGTCTTCCATCTAAGATCTTGGGAAGTAGTGATTAGCATTTTCACTCTCTGCCTCACAAAGCCACTCCCTCCACTTCATTTTTCCCTTATTATTCCTCTATAACTATTAACTAACCTTAATTACACCACGTTGCAGCTGTAACCATCCGTCATACCCTTTAAAATTACTTTATCGATCTTTGAGCCACTAATGGGGCTAAAAGAAAGAAGTTTTAGAGCAATGATTTGGGGTCGTATACCATAGAAAGGAAAGATCGATTGGGTGTATGCAAGGCAATTCAATACCCTTACTATTATTGTTTGTAAGCTAATTTTGTATTGAATACTGCATGGAATTATTTGTCATTTAAGCATTTAGACAACCTTACCTTTGATTTTATTCATTGTCAAAACAACATGGGTCACTGTTTTAAAGTGTTAATGTAATCTTTGCCTGTCCATTGTAAAAAAAAATAGTTTCATTCCCTCAATTCAACATCACAACCAAGGTTGAAATAAAATAATGTATGTGCTATATGCACATTCAACCATGAATTTTCCCCTTTCCACCATCTTCCATGCAAAATCTGGTTGGTGTACATTTGGTATTGGGCATTGGTTTTCACTACATCCACTTTACATATTCTTTTATTTTTGATAATGCACAAGATTCATATACAAAGAATCAATGATTTGATGGGTAAAAGGCGGTTGTTGAAAGGAAACTTAAAAGACTTGGGTCTTTTTCACATCCTTCTACAAACTTTGTACACTCATTCTCACTATATAACCCCCCATTGAAAGGATGCAGGTAGCTCTATTTTATACTCCTTACTTGATTTTAAAGCACATGTTTAATTATTTCTTTGTTTTTATTAAAAGACAAAGAAAAACAAACAAAAAAACAAAAAGAGAATGGCATCTTGTTTTCTGGTTAAAGAAAATTGATTATGATTAAGTCCACCCTCATCAATAACACCAACCATCCTCATTTCCCTACATGATCTATTGAAGTGTTTAATTGGCATGGAATAAAGTGTCATGTTCGATCACAAATATTCTTGTGTCGTGTATTAATGATGGCTTAGTATTATGAATGGACTTTGATATATTCATTTGATTGTTATATTATCTTTTTCAACAGGGGATCCAAGGGTTCCCAAAGAGAGCCAAGACTAAGGCACCATGATGTATTGAAAGAGGGATGGATAAATAAAATAATATTTTGTGTGCACTTTGATCATGACTCTGACGATTTCAATGAGTTGGATCGAATGGGGAATTTGTTTTTGGGTGGATAGGCCCTTGCATAGCCCTAGGTGCCTACTGTTACACCTCTGCAAACCAATCCAAGCATTATGGAAGAACCCTAGATACCCCTCTAGAAGGCAAATGACAGCTAGGGTGAAAACTATTACCAACCTTGCTATGGAATTGTAGGTTGGGGAATTCCTAAGCATAAATAACAAAACCCCATGATTCAATATATTGTTGCATGAATAAATTCTCTACCCATTCCAAAGGCCATGCAAAACCTAAGCCATAGACCTTTTAAAATTATCATAATGGTAAAGGAAAGCGACATGCTCTCAATATGCCACCTTTAAGTGATGAGAAACTACAACCAAATCATCCTGCTATTGTCTACTCAAAGATAAATATGGGCAAGCCAAAATGCGGTACCAAGGAATACATCACTTTCCTATACATGCACCCAAAAATTTCAATATGTCAATGATGCTTCAATCTTTTTCTTTTGTTGTTTATGGTAGTTAGACTGCACTACAGATTGGTGTAAGTGGTATGCATTAAGTTGAAAAACTATTTTTGAATGGGCTTTTATATTAAAAAATATTGGTATAATTTGATGGTATGTGAACATAATGATACACACTTTAGTTGTATTTGGATTGACATGCAAGATTCTTTTGGAATGTTTATTTTGGGAGTTACAAGTGGAAGTATACCTATGTTGAAGGATATATGTTTATCACATTCTTGATGTATTGCATGTGTGATGAGTATATGATAATGTCCGTTGCAAAGACAAGGGCTATGAATTTAGTTGTTTGAGAATGATAACACATGGGAGACATAAGTTTTCACTTGAGCCTCACGATTTCCCCTCCCTCAATGGTTGGTTATTGAAGGCATATGTCTCCCTCCCCCCCACTTTTCTCTTCTTCCTTTTAACTTATTTTTTACCCGACTTATTTAATGTTGTAACTGTTACTTTTCCCCAACAAAATAAAGTGTTTAAAAATAATAATAATATAACAATAAAAGTCCCTCCACAAAATTTTGTTTTTTAATAATTAAATAGAGAAGTCAATTATGAGTCGCAATTGCCCAATGACGCATAAAAGGAAGAGGATGGACTAACCAAGGAGTTATATTATGAGAGAGAAAACAATATGATAAGAGATTGAAAAGTGAAAGTTCTGTTAGTTTTCTTTTCTACAAGCTTCAACATGTTTGTTGATAGTATGGGAAGTTAATAAATGAATAGAGGATGATGAAGTAAGGTTATATATATTACATTTAAAGTGGTATTTTTGTTGATTTGTGCATGCTTTCTATGTTAGGAGTTCCAAATCATTTGTTGGGGCTAATTAGTGACATGATATGTAGATAGGAGGCTCGAAGCAACATCTTAACTTGTATTGCTTGATGTGTGCTATGCCTGATTTATCTCACTATTATTTGATTGTTGTATATATGGTCCTGGAAACATCGTGAACAAATTTGAGTTTCCTTTGGTCTAATTCTTTGCAGAGACTCTTTAAACATCATTGAAATATAAAATCCTTGTGGAGTTAGTTCATTTTAATAAAGGAATATCACTGGTCTCTTGCATTTTCCCAACAATTTTCTCTCTCCTCACTCTTTAAAATATCTATATATTTTGTTTTCTTTACTTGTTTGATATTTACAAATTTTAGTTAGATATCTCATTCTTTATGTCATTGCAAGTACTATGTATTTGGCACTTTGTTTTATGGAGTTAAAGCATAACCAAAAGTATTCAGATATTAAAGGGAAATATTTTGTTTGAATGCTTGCATCCACAATACTTCTTTGTTTATTTTATTTTATGCATTTCTCTTTGTTAGTTTTATTTTTGTTAGTATTTCTTTGGTTTAACTAGTTTATGTAATATTTAATATAATTAAAAAATCATATATTGATAAAATTGAGCAAAAATATCTGGTTCTTGAAAAAACTTAATTCATTATGAATTTAACGCACATTTGTAGGAGAATTCAATCATAGGGTAACATTCCTACCTCTTCTCATTTAGCCTCAAGGGAGGTTGAGTTTGTCGATCTTGAGAGGCTCAATTTAAAGATCAACATCTTCCGGTGACCTTGTTGGAGAGACACATCCCCCACCTTAACAACATTTCATGCTTATATTTTCATACATTTAACACAGATTTTAATTCTTAGGCATCATTCCTCATTGTTGATTTCATGACAGAAATAGTCGTAGAGAAACTAGAGTTAATCAATATATTTTTTTCTATAGTCTAACATTGCTAATAATTCATATCAACTGTTGTTTATCCATCTATTCAATGCTAATACTAGAATTGAGATTTAGATATTTTCTTGAGTCTTGGCTTGAGATTGATAAGCATGATTGCCTCCTTTGCAACATCACTACTAAGTTCTTTCACTTTGTCCCTTTATCACCTTACGAATTTCTCTCCAACTTGATATTTTGGTGCAACTTATTGATCAAACTAGTTTAACCTCTTTCCCACTTGATCATATCCTTCATACTGCTGACTCTTGCAAGCAGCTTAAAAGGTATGTAATACTATCTCTCGAGACATTGATATCCAAGAATGAAGAGACCTTGTTAAGAGGAAAGTTCGTAATCAACCTTCTTGACCCTAAGTTGTTACATGACCACAACTACTCATTATTCATGCAGAATCATAGGACAATATTGTGAATTTGATTCCCTATCATAAGTTAAAAGGTGTAAGAGGTTTATATAGAGAATTCATAAGAGAACAAACCATCTCTTTCTGATTTTTAGGCCGATTTCACTATCCCTCTTCCTTTCCCTCCATCAATGACAAGCACAATGAATTCCTCCTCTAGCTTGAGCCAACCTTCCACCTATCAATTGATTAGCAACATGTATAGTTGCTTCATACTACCAATCCCAAGAAAGTCATTCATAGTTTTGAGTTGTTTCAATTTGAGGAAGATGTTAATACCACTCCATGATATGCGCCCTCGCCCTTGAGCCTAACCATGCCAACTACTGTTCTTCCTAAGTTTAAAGAACACTTGTAACATCCCCTCAACTCATCTCTTTGATGGAGAGGACATGACTCAACTGCCGCGATGTTTCCATCTTAACCGAAAATCTAGCCCCATGAACATAACATAAAATATAATGCATTGAAATAAAAACATACATATGCAGATGCATAATGCAATAATATACAATGGAAGCAAATACAATTCAACACATTCATCATGTTCATAATAATTTTTAAACAAATACAGTTGCATAAATTAAATACATAGAGAATACTTATCTTGAAAATAAACTGTCCCATAACTACCTATGTCACTGCAATGTTCCACCCAACGATAGGCCAGTTGTGCTCATCAATCTCTCAGCACAATTGCCACCCCCGAGCTAGGCATGATTTCCACAAGGAACTAGGGAACAACAGGCTCAAACATAGCCAAATACATATCAAAACTCAACCAAGCCAATCTACAGTGGGTTTATCAGGCTACTAAGGCAGTGGAAATGATGAACTGCTAAGCTGGTGAGCTCAACCACAGAGCTATGGACACCTGCACAATATCTATCTAGCTTGGCATCCATAATACCTACACACACAACACAAGAAATTATTCCCTTCACTGCTACATATTCCCTCAGGCCATACCTTCCCTTCTAGTGCTCTTCAGGGTGTGCATAGAAGATTAGCCAGCCCCTCTTGATCTCTCTGTGAGGTTCCTCTCTTCACTAGGTTTATCAAGCCAATTCTGGGCCTCTTCCACTCCCAAGTCTTTTAGACCAAAACAAGGATACACATAACATCAAAATACAACTACCAGGAATGAAGAAAAACCTCATGGGAACCAAAAAATGATTTGGTAAAAGGGAAAACAACCCTGGGAGATAAAATACGATTTCCAAAACATCTATGGGCTTCACAGGGGTAAAAGCGACCTCTACAAACCCCCAAATCATGGTTCTCTTTTTCCCATTTACTATGCAACACAAAAACAGATTTCTGGGTATGGAAAATGAGGAAAATAGCAGAAAAATAGGATGAAAATTCCCTAGCTTGCTCCCTCTCTGTGAGGAAGAGAAACCTATGGGTGAATGATGGGATGGGCATGCATTTTTGGGTATTTACTTGCCCAATAAGAAAAAAACACGTTTTCCCAAAATGATGGCTTGCCCCAATACGAATTTTGACTACCATGCCTTTCCTTTTCCAAGGCATTAACTCAACCAATTTTTAGAAGAAATAAATTATTGGGCACAAAAGACAAAATGGGTAGTTGAGTGATTTATGGATTCTCCAATTTACATTTGTATTAAAACTATTGGCTCAAGGGTTTGAATAATTTCCCTCCCTATTCCTTGTGAAATCATGCCCCCATCTCTTTGTTGCATTGCATAGCTAGTTGTGGGTACTTTTTATTAAATTGCATATTTACATGATGTCTCAATTTATAATATGCCTGACTTAGCACGAGAACCATAGGAATTGTTTTTAATTGCCTATACATAAAATTCTAAATCCATGGTGGGGTCTTGGCCTTGAGCTCCACACCATGATTAAATAACAATATTGACATCATTTACAATTTTAATGCAATAGGGGTCAAAATTGGGATATTACATTCCCCTCCCACTTACATTAGCACTGTCCCCAATGCTCTTCAAATTTGGACAAAAATGGATGTGCCACTCTCATGGCATCCTCCAACTCCCATGTAGCCTCATCAGGACCGTAGTGCTTCCATTGCAAATTTACCTGTCCAATGGCTTGATTCCGGAGCCTTGTTACCTTGTTCTCTAGGATGCACAATGGCTCCATTTTGAACTCTCCCTTGGCTTCCACCTGGATCACATCTCGATTAATCACATGGTTAGGATCATGTACATATTTATTAAGCAAAGAGTTTTGATGTATTTGTAACTTCGGAATGTATTCACATGTATATCTTATATTGTACCCCGATGTTCCTATTGAGAGAATCAATTGTATTTCATTGTACCCTGATGTTCCTATCGGGAGAGTCATTAATATAATAAAGTCATGTAAATTCATTGAGTTTAACCCTCCATTGTAAGTTTGGGAAATAGTCTCCACAATTGAGTTAAGGTTAGCCCTCCTTGTTGATCGGAGGAAAAAGTACCACAGTTGAGGGGCACTAAGGTTATTAGACTCTCCTAGAGATGTCGGCCCTAGTAAGTAATTGTCAAGTCGGAAACTAGTATAAATAAAGAGTGAGCCTCTCTATTTGACACATACACTCACTCAACTGGGGTGCATAAGTGAGAGAGGAAGTGCTCAAACAAGTGAGAGAGAGAACAACTGTTGGAGATCATCTTTCTGTCTTTGGGTTTTACTGCTGCCATTGGTACTCATTCTATCTCTAAGGAATTTGCAGGGTTTTATCCTTTATGGTTTCCCTGAGTAAAATTCTTTGTGTCTCTTGTCTCTTGTGATTATTGCTGTGCATGTGATTCTCTCAGATAAGATCCTAAGACCATATTGCTTAAATGATAAAAATCTAGAGCTAACCTGAGAAGAAGACACTATGCATCTGCAGAAGCTAGGGATTATTACTTTTTGGGTCTCTCTCCACAATCCATTAGCAAAAGGAGGCTAGGCTAACTCTCCATTGAAGCGTACATCTTTCTGTCGAAGCAAAATGTGATTTCACGCATTTTCAGTTTTTAATGCAGGAAATTAGGGATTTTTACAAAAGAGGAATTTTTGAGAGATATCGGCATAGGATTTATCTCCTCATCAAAATAAAATTTTAGAGACCAAGGTCAAAGTTTTTGGTTGAGTAAAACTCCAGGAAATTCAAACCCTAGTTTGACCTCGGTCCTGAAAAACCTAAAATACTAAAACAGGTAGTTTTGGTACATTCTTTATATCTCAGGATTGAAGAAGTCTCAGGGGCCAAAATTTTCACAAGCCAAAGATAAAATCCTAATGTACCCTGTGTAAAAATTTCATCCTCATATTCGCTATATTCTTGGAGATATGATTCCTCCAAATCAGGGTTCCAGCCTCTTCCAGGATTCATCCCTAAACATGACACCTAGGGAGAATTGCTATATATCAGGATAAGAAGGTCCAAATGAAATTTCTCAATATATTCTAGATAGGGAATGGACTGTAGTTTCTTTGGTAAACATTTCAGACCCCGATGATGAAACAGGGACACATGGAAGTTCGTACAAGTTATCTATGCGGAACAGTCTTGAAATAAGTCACCTTGGGAAAACTGTCATAAATCGCAATTGGTGAAACCAATTCTGGTCAAACCTATGGGTTGGAAATAGGATAGATGAGGATACAACAATACAAAATTTTAGACACAGAGGAGCAGTAGTTTCAGAGATATTGCAGAAATAATATCAGGCATTTCTGCAGAAGAATTTGGAAAACTAGGGCTTCTTGTTCCGTGAGCTTCCCTGCACTGTTTTCAGAAAAGGAGTACATTGGATAGCTCGCCTTAAGGAGGTGCATATTTATATCTAATAATATCAGAAATATTCCATGTTTTGAAAATTAGGGTTTATCTAACAAACCCTAGATCAACCAGCTCTGGAACCAAGACAGACACCTCAAATCGTTAAGATCTAATCTTTTGCTATTTACATTTGAGGTTTTCATTTCAAAATGACTAATCACACTAGCTTGATGACAAGCTTGGTGAAACTAACAACTTCCAAGCATGGAAGTATAGGATCTCACTGGTTCTTGAAGAAAATGAATTGGACACCTACATAAGTAGAGAGGTTCTAGTTCTAGAGGGAGATGAGGCTAAAAGCCTTACACAAGAAGAACTTGATTAGGGCCAAGAAGATCATTGTTGATTCAATCAAGGATCACCTTATACCACAAGTGTCTTCCCTAAAGACACCTAAAGAGATGTTTGATTCCTTGACCAAGATATTTGAAGGGAAGAACATAAATCAGAAGATGACTTTGAGAAAACAATTGACGAATGTGAAGATCCAGAATGCAGAGACCATACAGTCATACTTTAGAAGGGTCTCTCAAATCAAAGAACAACTTGAAGTGGTAGAAGAAGAAGTGGAGAATGCAGAAGTTGTGATAACCACCTTGAATGGAATCCCAAGATCACAAGATTCATTAATTCGAGGAATGTGTGCCAGAAGGAAGTGATTACTTTCAACAGACTCTGGGAAGAGCACACACAAGATGAAGCTCGACCCATAATAAGAGAAGAGAAGATGGGAGCAACTGAAGATCAAGCGCTCATGATTTAAAGAAGATCCCTCAAGCAATGAGGAATATTAAGAACTCAATTCTTGAAGAGCCTCTTCTCCATCTTGAGCATTTGGATAAGACATGATGCTGTTATGAATGAAGAAGATGATGAAGTTGAAAGAAGGAGTCTACCCACGAAACAAATAAAGATAAGTATTCAATTGTCATTTCATGATATTGTTTTGTTATGCATTTGTTTATATTCAGTTGATGTGTTATGCATGATAGAATGTTTGCGTTAATGACATTATACTACTAATATCCATGTGATGGGTAAGTAGCTCATGGTGCTATACGACTCTCCATTGCTACTTATCTAGAATGAAACCTCTTTGCTGACATATTGGATTAGTGCACAATCTCAATGATGTCTTGGTAGATATGGAAGGCATCTAGAAAGTTTCCGTGAGATATGGATGAATGTTGTATTGGATAAAATAGTTGCATGATTATATCTTTATGCATAATAATTTACCATTATGAATATGCATTATGAAATGTTTCTAATCATACAACTGGTGCATTTGACTTGTAGGAAAGATTGCGTACAATCACCTACAAGAAAACAAGGACAAGACTTGTTTCGAAGAATAAGTGATGATAGTTCAAGATTCACCCTAATAATCCAAAATGAATATCAATGACTAGAATGTGATGAAAGGAAGTCCGTAGTATCTTCCATATGGATTTGCAAGATCTAGCATGCAGTAGATGGAAACATCTTGGGATACAAGGCAAGATTCGTAGCACACGGCTTCTCATGAAAATAAGGCATAGACTACGAAGAGACATTTGCAGCCACTGGAAGTGAAGACACATGACATGCATACTCATGTGTGCAAATTAAAGAAGGCCTTGTACGAGCTTAGAAGGAACCCATGGAATAACACATACATGAGGAGCTTGAAGATCACCTAGAGTGATGAATATCTTAACCTTTGCTACAAGGTCGAAGATGAAAGCCTATAGAGGATGACAAGCTCACAGATGGGTGGAAGAAGAACTTTTGAAAAGGTTCAAGATAGAGGATCTTGGTATCTAGTGACCCTAGATGGATACATAAAATATTAGTAGCAGAGGAAGCTACTTGTCACTCCAATACAAAATGTTTCAATGCATAGAGTATGAAAGGAAGAGGGAGGATGATGCTCTACTTCAGAGGGAGTGACTGCAGAATATCCTGAGGTTCGACATGATGCAACAGGATGGAAATATTACTGATGACTCTAGGATTTACTGAGAGTAAAGAAGATTCCAATATTTACTTCAAAATTGAAGGCGGAAGACCATTTATGCTCTTGTTATATGTCAGTGACTTGTTCCTGACAGAAAATAGGAACTCATTAAATTTGCAAGAAGGAGACTTGCTGCCGAGTTCAAGATGAAGGACTTGGATATGACGCACTACTTTCTAGGTATCAAGGTGTGGCAGAATGCAGATGGAATATCCCTGGCACAAGGGAAGTATGTAGTAGAGATCCTGAAGAGGTTCAGGATGATGGACTGAAGGCCATGGCCACACTTATGGCATCGAACCTGAAGCTATTGAGTGTTGCTTCATCAGAGTCGATTGATTCCATGATGTATCGTCATATGATTTGTTCCTTGATGTACCTAACAAATACGAGACCAGATATTTGCTTTGCTGTGAACTCATTAAGACATGTTCACTTGATGGTTGCAAAGCATGTAGTGAGGTACCTGAAGGGTACAGTTGAGTATGGGCTCAAGTATGAGGCAAATCAAAACATTAACCTAGAGGGTTATGTGGATTCAGATTGGGCAGGTAGTACCATTGAAAGGAAGAGCACTTTGGGGTGCTGCTTCAGTATGAGATCAGGTGTGATCTCTTGGTTTAGCGGGAAGTAGTCCTGCATGGCGCTGAGTACAACCGAGAGAGGAGCAATGAAGTTCGAGTTTGTGATCCAGATCGATATCTATCGAAAGAGGGAGCTCTAGCATAGCCGGTGAGACAGGTTATCTGGGCATAAATTCCTGGAAAATATCGTAGGTGGATCAAACGTAAATGGTCCTGTAGGTTATTCTCTAGGTTAATCAGTCCTGGTGAAGCTCGCAGGTTATCCTTGGACGTAATAAGCCCTGATGTGATTCTATGCTAGAAATGGCCAGAGTGAAGTTTGAGTACTTTAGGGAGAAGCTTGGTGTTCTCTAGATCGAGGTTTCCTCCAAGGGGAGGTGATGAGTCCGAGAGCCTTTCTAACATGGTAGGATTGGTTCCTTCTATGGTCAGATATAAGTGCAGGAACCTTTCTGACATGGTGGCAGGTTGGGCCTCCCATGGTCAGATGTAAGTGCGGATCCTTTCTAATATGGTGGCAAGCTAGGCCTCCCATGGTCAGATGTAGGTGTAGAGCCTTTTTGACACGGTGGAAGGTTGGGCCTCCCATGGTCAGATATAAGTGCTAAGCCTTTCTGACATGGTGGCAGGCTGGGCCTCCCATGGTCGAATATAAGTGCTGAACCTTTTCGACATGGTGGCAGGCTGGGCCTCCCATGGTCCGATATAAGTGCCGAGCCTTTCCGACATGGTGGAAGGCTAGGCCTCCCATGGTTGGATATAAGTGTTGAGCCTTTCTAACTTGGTGGCAAGCTGGGCATCCCATGGTTATATGTGAGTGTTGGGCCTTTCTGACATGGTGGCAAGTTGGGCCTCCCATGGCCAGATATAAGTGTTGGACGATCCTTTCTGACATGGTGGTTGACTGGGCCTCCCATGGTCATATGTGAGTGCTGGGTCTTTCTGACATGGTGGTGGATGTGTTCCTCCCATGGTCAGATGTGAGTGCTGGGCGTGCCTTTCTGACATGGTGGTGGATGTGTTCCTTCCATGGTCAGATTTAAGTGCTGGGATTAAAATTACACAAGATTTTTCTATGTGTGGGAAGATAGCTCTGCATTGTAACTAGAGAATATGAAACCGATTATTGAACTACTTCTTTAACAATGAGATTTTATTTTTCCTTTGTCGATACTATTGTTTTTTCTTTCCCATGGTCAATAAATTTTCGAGCATGCTCTATCTTTGGTACCTATACTTATCTTCGGTTGAGCTTCGCATGCATAGGTTGTATGGCTATACCAATTTGCTTGGAAAACTTCCATTTCATTTATACCATTTGGATTGGTTCTGTTTAGACATTTTTATTGGACAACCCATGCATGGTTCATGAGGTTCAGCAGGCTTAGTTATTCGGCTCACCCAACTTTCATTTCCCCCCCTTTCCATCATATTCCTACTTCAACTATTGACTTTCCTTTTGTCAGTTAAATATCTCGGTTCGTCTCTTCATCTCACCCTTCCACATATGAGTCACCCATATTGTTGATCCCAATGAAGCCATATTGTGGAAAAACTACCATATTGAATCGCCCCAGGTAACCGCCATATCGTGGAGGACCTTTATCATGCTCCCCCAGCTCCCATATTGGATCAAAGCATGCAACATTTATCCATATTGAATCACAACATGAATCATGAAATAATGAATCACAAACTATCAATAAGTCCCCCGAAACCCATATCAACTCGCAAAATGAAGCAATATCATGGACCTATATCCGCACCCTTCCTCCCAGATTTCCATTATGATTGATGCACCGAGATGGCATTAGCATCATGCCCACCTACATCTGAATATTCTATCCAATATTGATTGTGAATGAAACATGACATAAGATGGTATTTTCCAATCGCTAGTGGGTTTCCCATACCTTGGGACTTTACCCAACTCTCTGGAATCGATCCTAGGAATGACTATATCGAGTATGGGGAACAATATAGAACCACTAATTGTCCTATTCACTGCACTAAATATCCCAATTCATGGAAACTTAAAAATTATAAAACATTTCCACGAACCCATGGCACTAGGCATTTGAACCTCGGACTAATATTAACCTCAAAGGAGGTTTTTATCATAGTCCCACTTGCTGTCAAAACTACCCCAATTGTTGGGCAGTTATTTTTTGATATGGTTCTTTTTGTCAATACTGTTTTTGGGCAGAACTGAACTACAGATCAATATCCAATTAGCCAGTCTCTTCCACACATCAATGGTCTTTTACTTTGAGTTTATTTTCTAGTTATGTGTTTTTGCGCTTGGCATTATATGATGAGGTAGGCCCTCTATGAAGTGTAATAGGTTTATGAGGTTTCCCTCTCTATAGTCAAGTTTATTGCAGATTCCACTTCATATTGTATGATGAGGTTGGCTTTCTATGAGGTGTACTAATTTCATGATGTTTCCCCTCTTTAGTCAAGTTTATTAGAAATATCACTATAGATATCTCCTATAGGTTCATGAATAAGGAAGAATTCATGCAACGAGCACAAAAAAATGCACGAAAATAGTTCTATCTGAAGGGATTGCATAGAATAAGAAAAGGTGATAATACTAGATTAGGACAGAAAGGGAGGGTATGGCATATGCATCATCATGTGACATTGTTGGAAATGGAATAGAATAGCAGCTTTCAATGTGGAATTCAACAGTTAATAGGGATTGTCAGGAAATTTGACGCACAAATGGGTGGCCTTTTTTTCATGGCTTCTTGTGGTTTTGTTCTCTTCTATTGGATGGATATGTTCCCCTTTCACCAGTTCAAATCCCTTTCTCGACATCTATCTATCTCTATCTTGTCACCACCACTACCAAAGCACTAAGCTCCCTTGTTTACTACACCCCATATTAATTTTTCTCTCTTTTGTATTTGTTAGAAGTTATAAATCTGAAGCAGGTGGCCTAAATGAAAAAAAATCCTATTTCCTGCTTCAGCCTTTGCAAATGCAAGTGCACATATCCATTTCTCGCACGTTCTTCCTTCTCTATCATGAGACCATCTTTGACGCATTGGGGCTTTGGATTATTATTTATTATTAGAATATTGCAACAATTTTTTGGGCATTGCACAAATATACCAAATATTCAACATTTTTGTCAATGTAAGGTAAATGTATTTCCTCCTCTTATTTCTATATTGGTGATACTCTTTTACCATAATACTAGAGTTATGTTCTGCGACACCTTTAAATTCTTGGTATTGCTCATAACAAGTATAGATGCACTTCAAAGCAATACTACTTTTATTCAAAATGATATATTTATCCCAAATGGACTTAAGTAAAATAAACAAATTTGACATAGTTGCATATTGTTTACACTTTTTTTAGCTTCTCATTCTATTCAAAGACTCTTAAAACCTCTAATGTATGGAGGAACTACTAGGGTACATAAGAACTACATTAAGGTGTTTCTGCGAGAGATAGACAGTTTAATTGTTGAATATCTATGTGTTTCAATGTCCCTCCACCGAATAGAAAAATTCCATGATCTCACTGCTTTTTGAAATAAGAATCCACCACATCTTTTCCACTTCACTTTCCACTGACGAAACCTCAAACTCTTTTGTCTCAATACTATTGGACGAAGCCGCCATTTTTTCCATGTCCATGAAGTTTCACTCTGCTTCGTTGTCCATGAGGATATTTATTGTGGCCATCATCTATAGACACTTACAAGATTCATTCTTCTACATTCCACTATAAAACTGAGAGGTGTCTACATGGTATTTAGGTTTCATCCCATCACATCATCATTGTTATTTCTATGTTGTATTAATGAAGTTTCTGTCAACTTCTTTCTGCATTTAAAGAGATACAAAGACACAAAAACAACATGCACAAATCAAACTTATATCCTTTCGTTTCCTAGTTGTAGCAAATTGGATTACATTTAGCCTGTTCCTTTGGACCAAGCCATTTCTGAAGAAAAACATCTAGGTTGCAACATGAACGTCTATTGAATTTTCAAACTTAATACTCAGTTGCAATATTTAAGCGTCATCATACCTAGTACTTTGCCAATGCTTTTGAAAAGTTTCCACGGAATCAAATAAGTTCAGACAAATCCATTTGTGGTGAATGGAGTTATTTGTTGCATGAAAAAAAATCTATATATTCTATGTGCAAAAGGAATCAGAGCACATGTAAACTAGAGGATCTGCGTTGTTGACTGGTATGTGGCAATATATTAGGTATATATTTGCAAAATTTTAATGATAGTCTCACTTAATCCTTAGCTTACACTCACATAACATTTTTATGAAGAATCTTAAGACGTTATCAAAGAATTTGGTGACAACCTTCGTCATTTTATTTGATTTTAACATATCATATATATTTTTAATAAACACAAATATATATTAGTTTAAGCATTATTAGATTGTTAGACCATCCATGGTTAAAAAAGAGGTTAAAGGAAAATGACATTTATTTATTTAACATTGATATGTAATACAAAGTATAAATCATATATTTTTAATACATAAGAATAAAATAGTATATGTATAATTAAATTATATAAATCAATATACTTTAAACTTTAACAATATTTTAAGGTATTAATTATAATTAATTAAAATGAAATGAATTATTGAATAATAATAAATAATATGATGTGATAAAGAGATAATCAAAGTTATTTTTTAAGATGAAGTTATATTCATTACCTTTTACATCGATGGCATATCGATTATTGCATAGACTTATGTAATGCATTTTTACCATTTAGGGTTAAAATACCATTATTGGTGGGCTATGATATATTTTACTTGTTTTGAGGTAAAAATATATTTACATGGAAATCGCAGATGCCTTCAAAACGTTAGACAATGATGAGGCTAAGAGTGTGAGTTATGAACACAATTCTCATGCAAAGTTGTTTTCTCAATGCCTAACACCCACCCATTTTATTGGCAACATATTGGCTACCAAATGAACTTATGTCAATATGTTATCCCCATTTAGGGTTAAAAATACATTACATAGGGGCTATGGTTAGCTTTGACTTGCATTAGGGAAGAACTTTAGTTACATGGAAATCATAGACATTTCAAAGAGGTTTGACAAATATGGGGCTAAGAGCATGCGTCATGTACACAACTCTTATCTAGATCCACTATCTTAGTAATTGATACAAATATAACTATTTGGACTCTTTGTCCATTAAGTGTGTTTCTCGATGACTATAAACACCCCACAAAATTAAAAGAACAAGGTTTGGATCAATCAATTGAACCATCTACCAAAGGCATATTGTTGATAGGTAGGCCATATTTCAGAGGTCCAACTTCAATTGGCTCCCTCACGGATACTACTCCCTATTGTGGTGGGTTGTTGAGCGGCCCTCCAATTGGAGATTTTAGGGAATACAAGGGGATCCCATGATATTTTGATTAGAAAATAAGGATACCACCAAACTAATGGACCAAGTGTGATTTAAGATCTCATTCTTATCTGAGATAAACACATAAGATGAGGTAAGAAAGACATTATCAAATCAATGGGTCAGTGGTAACCAAATATATTGTCCTCTGTCCTTTATGGTATGAAAATATTGAAGACTTCATATCATGTGTTCTTGTTAATCTAACACCAATTTATAGAAGCTCATATTTGGATCTGCTTGTTTTGGTAATTGTAACTACCTTTTCTAGGAATATTCTATGATAGCAATAGGATAGCAGAGTAATAAAATAAAACAAAAGTAGAAGTAAAACACATAAGAGAACATTACAAAAGAGACACCCACATGCATGGTTTACTCGATATGGGATACATCCACACAAAAACAACCATTCTTTTTTTTATTATGTCCAGAAAAATGAAGAGATACAACTTGTAACACATATGTTGCAACCTCCTCTTCAATATCTCAAAAGTCTCTCTTAAAATACACTCAGCCTTAGTATAATTCCTTCTCTAAAACACAATTACCTTCTAGGGAAAAAGACACAAACATAATCTGTACCATTAGATATGTAACCTACTGATGAACGATCCATATAGACTATGACTATATTTACATGGAAATTGTATGTTCCTTTGAAACATTGGATAACGATGGGGATAATAGTGTGAGCTATGTACACAATTATCATGCAAATCTATTGTCTCAGTTCCTAACACCTACCCATTTATTAGGAACATATTGGCTACCAAATGAACTTATGCCAACATGTTATCTCCATTCAGGGTTAAAAGGCCATTACATAGGGCTATGGTTAGCTTTGACTTGCTCTAGGGAAGAAATTTAGTTACATGGAAATCATATACATCTCAAATATATTTGACAAGGATGGGGCTAATAGCATGATTAATGTACATAAACATTATCCAGATACACTATATTAGTAATTGATACCAATAGAACTATATGGACTCCCTTTCCACTGAGTTTGTTTCTCCATGGCTATAAATACCCCACCAAATTAAAAGAACAAGGGTTGGATTAATCAATTGAACCATCTACAAAAGGAATATTATTTAGAGGTAGGAAATATTTCATAGGTCCAACTTCAATTAGCTCCCTTGAATATAGTACTCCCTATTGTGGTGGGTTTTAAGCGGACCTCCATATGGATATTTTAGGGAATACAAGGGGGTCCCATGAGGTTTTCCTTAGAAAAGAAGGATATTATCAAACTAATGGACCAAGTGTTATTGAAGATCTGATTCTGAGCTGAGATAGACAAATAAGATGAGGTAAGAATGACAATATCAAATCAATTGGGCAATGTCAACCAACGATCTTTTCCTTGGTCCCTTATGGTATTCTTAGACTTGGATCCATAAACTATATTTTGTGTTTCAATAACAATTCCAAGAGACAACACATTCTCTCGGATGCTTATTGAAAAAATTGAAGACTTCATATTATGTCTTCTTGTTAATCTAACAACAATTTATAGAAGCTCATATTAGGATCTGCTTGTTTTGGTGATTGAACCTACCTTTGCTAGGAAGATTCTATGTTAGAAATAGGCTAGCAAAGCAATAAAATAAAATAAATGTGGAAATAAAACACATAAAATCACATTACAAGATAGACACCAGTATATGTAGTTCACTCAATATGGGCGACATACACTAAGAAATAGGAGGCCATTCATTTTATTCCGTCCAACAAAATGATAAGATATAACCTGCAACACATTCATTGCAATCTCCTCTTCAATCTCTCACAATTTCTCTCAAACTCCACCATATCTTTCATACAATTCTTTCTCTAAAAGAGAGTTTCCTTCTAGGGAAAAAATACATAAACATGTTCTCTACAATCATATATGTAACATAATGATGAGAAATCAATATTGACGATGAAATTACACAATTTTACAAGGATTTTTTTCCATAAAATTCCTTTTAACGATGATGCTTTTTTACAAAGGATGTGACTTCTATATGTCTACCTTAGCTATTCTAATCAATCTTGTAAAGCGCATTTAGGAGCAGGTTTTCAAACAATTAAAGTATTTATACTTTTTTTTTTTTTAATTTTAAAAAAAATTGTACTTTCCAATACTTGATTGCTTGAATTCTTGGAAAATGTAGACAAACATATTAATTATAGTTGTTAAACTGGTTAATGTAATCAATGGCAGAATAATGCTTTGTTTCTTTGTTTAGGGAAACCTAATGAATGTTTGGGTTGGCTACAAAAATGAATGATCACTATAAAGAAATTCCTTTCAAGAATGAAAAAATTCATGATGGATGGGTTGGTGAGGAATATTTTCATGTAGCCATATGCATCGGCCATGAAAGGCAAGTGTCGCTATTATGTTTGTGGATTATTTTGTGATTATGTTTTGAGGAAAATTTTGTTTTCTCTATAATTTATTTTATGTAAGAATATTTCCACCATTTAAAATTAAAATATGATTACAAAGGGGCAATGTAGGTTTTATCCTATTTAGTGGCCATGTTGCTTGGAACTTGATAGAGAAAATAAGCTTATCCTCTTACAGGGTGACTAGAAGGTAGTGTGGGAATGATGTATATAGAATTTTTGGCACATTGTGAAGAGGACTTTAGTAAAAGGATATCATTTAGAGTGGGGAATCGACCTTTTCAAATGAAAATGGAACCCATGTAGAAACTTAACTAAATAAGATGATGGCCATCAACCAAACTCTTTACTTCTAGCCCTTCCACAAATGCGATATATTGTTTTTTATTCTCACTTGGGATCACTATTCCACATTTAACATATGTAGGAATAACTTTCAATTTATAAATATAAATCTTGAAAATTGTATTTGTGCATCGTGCACAAGCTCTATAGTGGGTTCTCATGGTTGGTTTGGCTGACAATTTGGTTATGCGCTTTGACATAGGATGGCTCATACACATAGTTTTGACTATGGTAGATTTCAATGTATTGTTGATTTTCAAGGTAGTATAGACAATGGGTTCAACGAAAACCCAATATTTTGTTAGAATATTTATAAAAGAAAACCTTCGATTCTAATACTTCAGTAAACATAAAGGTTTAGTTTGGCCTAAGAGAGCATCAAGAAAGTAGGTCTAAAACCTAGTATATCCTTAAATTGTACAAAATTATAGCTAATATATTTAGACTTGGGTAAATGTAGAGGTTTAGTTTGGTCTAAGAGAAATGCTATGACAACGCCAATTATATTTAGTTTGTTGTTAACTTCATCTACTTTTAATATTTGAATTCCTATTTGTGATATTTGGGATTTTAAAGTTCACCTTTCCTTGGCTTCCTTGCAAATATGGTAGCTCGTTTGTGATGGTACTCATGGTACAAGACTAGGTCTACAACATGGAAAAACTTTAGTCCATGCAGTTTCTTTGAGGCTTTCTCCCATAACACCAATTAAATTTTAGTTTTTCTTTTTCAACCATTTCACCCTCCGAGACAAAAACCTATCGGCGTATTATTGCACTTTTTTGGGGCAATTGATAGTTAGTAGTTTTTTAGTCATTGATTAATATTAACTAGTCATTTATTTATTAGTTGTAGTCATTGATTGTCATTAGATGGTAGTTTATTTAGGCATTGTAGTCATCAATTGTCATCAACTGGTAGTTAGTTGGTCCTTGTAGTCATTGATTACCATCAACTAGTAGTATATTTATTCATTGTAGTTATTAATTGTCACCAATTGGTAGTATATTTAGTCATTTTATTCACTAATTTCTTTCAATTGGTAATATGTTTAAAAATATTGTAATATCATATATTAATTTTTGGTAGGGCATCGAGGAATCAAACCACCAATCTCCTACCTGTAAGAAGGTGGTATTCCAATGACCTAGCAACCTTTAAGAATTCTTACTGCATCAAAAAATATACGAAAAATTGAAATTGACCTAGATATTGAATCTTAAAGGAGATTCAGATTTAACCCACCATTCCATGGGCTTACTTCGATGTGCTTGCTGGAGTCCAGGATTAATTGTCAGTTTGGGGTTTGTACTTGATACTACAATTCAATTTCAAGGATAATAATGGAAAGGTACCAATAACTGGGAGAAATTACTTCACTAATATTTTGTTGTATTTTGCACCGGAAAAGAATATCAGTGATGCAAATATTTGTTAACTTTTTCTTACAAGTAATTGGACGAATGGACATAGTTAAATTCTCAATAATTATTTCTTCCATTATGTCATGAGTTGAGATAGGTGGATTTAATGTTCCAACACATAATATTTTATCATGTCTACATAGAACAAAATAGTGGAGATGATAAGATCTCAAAGGAAGGACTGCTAAGATTTCAATGGTTATACAATAAATTCATACATTTATCATCATAACATCATAACCAAATGCAATAGGATCACTGAAAAAAGACAAGCATGGAGAGACAAAAGAAAACGGAGATTTATCCTGGGAAGCCCTCTTGGGGGAGAAAACCCAAAAAAACTTCCTCAATATAGAATTCGACCAAGTACATGAAAAAACCCAAGAATAATACTAGCAACTTCCTCTCTCCAATGAAGCTCTATGGGTTACTCACCCATATCCAAGTTAACATGGAATTATTAGGGAACCAAGTTAGCATGGTTATGGAATACTCATTGTTGGTGAAATTATATGTTAACTAATATGCAACATTAAATTGTCATCCGAACAATTGTATATTTAAAGGTGCAAGCATAGTATGTGTAGGACTAGAGAATAACCTAGCCTAATCTAATAACTAATCTAAATGCTGGAAAACACACTTAAATGTGGTAAATGAAATAAGCGAACCAAATAAATGAGGATGTCTCAACACCTAGGGAAATTTTTTATCATGGAGTGACCATATCTCCTGAGTTAGGTCATTAATCTATCTGTTGGTCGTTGAAGCTACAAAGATTTAAAACTCAAGAAATTGAAGTGCAGGGAAATAAAAATGAACTTAAAACTATGGGAAAACCAAACCAAACTAAAAGCAAAGAAAACTACTAAAAGAATAATATAAGGAAATCTAAGACAATCTTGTAATGGAACTCAGAAACCACTCTTCAAATGTATACACGAAATTACAAGAAAATGTACAAGTGTGATAACATGTAATTTTAATCACAAGTATTAAATATATATTGAATATTTATAAATGAATTCCACCCTTATAAAGTTCATTGATAAAATATATCAAAGGTGATTGTATTATAATTCAATATTTTAAAATAGAAACCGAACGTGACAAAATTACCATAACAATAGTGTGCTTTGGAATAAATGCTTTATGTTACCACTCTCGACTAATATAGAGTTCACACTAAAAAATGCAGCGCATAAATATATGGAATTGATATGAAAACCAAAAATATGTGATGACATGGTCATTCAACCATGCAGAAAATAAAACTCCCAATCAATTTGCAAAATGAAGGTGAGTGAATTATAAATCAACAATATGACAATGTATGTGCATGGGAGAGAGTATTTTATAATGCAATGTATCATATGGACGTATGTGGAAAATATCTCACATATATATGACTCTCTATTCAGTCATGTGAACCATATGTAAACCAAAGCATTAAACATGAAATCAAAACAATGGATGCGTACATGATACAATGGTAATAGATAAATGCAAATTTTGTGTGTAGAAAACAAAATGCCATAGCGCCATTAAGTATTGAAATGTTATCAATATAATCTAAAATACTAATGCTTGCACTTGAAGATTAAAATTTCTGAGTTTCTAACTTCTAATTTAAATGTAATGGGCATAATCAAAATGCATTTGGAGCATAACCTGAAGCATAGTTAAAATATGGGTGTAGGAACAAAACAAGACATACAAAATATGGTGTAGGAATAAAACATAATGGAAATTCTGGTGCAGAAACGAGCATTAAATAAAAAAATTGGTGCAAGATCAAAACATAATAGAAAATCTAGTGTGGGAATGGAGCAAAGTCAATGGAAAACCAAATTAAAGAATACTAATTAAAGCAAACTCAATCAAGATAACTCAAGCAATCCAAATCTGGTTATCTCAAAACATTCACATTGTTTTAAACAAATCAAATTGCAGTTCCTTTATGTAAAATTGTTAATGAATTTAGTTTGTGAATATGTAAGGAAGAAGGTAAATGTTATCAAATAGCATGTAATATAAATTGCATTGCATAAACATATGAACATGAAAATAATCAAGAGAGGACATACACAGCTTGAAGTTGAATTCTAATTCAATATGCACACATTAAACATCGAATTGAAAATAGAGATAAATTAACACAAGCATAAAATAAAATATAACAAATATAAAGGAGCAGCAAGTTAGCAAATATTGAGGGGCCCTCCCAAGCTGTAAATTGATGCTAAAAAAAGATCAGCTATGGTGAGGAAGATGCACAATGAATCAACAGTAGTCAATTCTCCATTTCAATTAAAACTCTGTTTACAAAATCAACTCTTCAATACAATGAATCTTTCTAATACAAACTTCTGAATGATGATCGATCCTTTCTCATCCATATGAGTCTCTTTTTATATATGAGAAATCATTGCAGAGTGGATGAGACCAAATTCCAAAACTTAGAAACAAATTCTTCAATTTTTGGAGAAAATCCCCAAATTTGGGTTTTTTGCTCAATTTAGGCAGATTTGGTATTTTCCCCAACCTTATCTCTTAAACCACTATGAATTTTGGAGAAAAACCTGATACAAAACCAATTTTATGTCCTGGGAGAAAAACCCATGTTTTTGTTTTTCAAGATCTATCTTATTCTGCTCGGAATATGCATCAAAAGTGGACATTTTCAAAACTGTCTTGCAAAATTTCTGGGTTTTGCATTTTTAGAAAAAATTGCATTATCTCACAATCCAAACCAAATATTGGAAATATGTTCATGGATTATCTAAATTATATTATTCTTCATATTCCATAACTTTGATATGTGCCTCCACATTCTCAAAAAGTGTGCCTAAACTCATGTGTTCCAAGGCATGTTGAGACCTTAATGCATGAAACTCATGTGTTCAATTGTGCAAGCCTAGAACCATGTGAACCAATGATCCTTGATACCGAATGCATTCCATGAGAACTTGGTGCAATGATTTGTTACTTGGCCACAAAAAAAACAGATTGTTAAACCTGGATTGATAAAATCATGATACAAACATCATTAATCATTAAATATACAAGAAAACGATAATAATTAACCATAAGGCAATAATGTCATACTTAGTGGTAATATGTGGAATAATGGTTATTAAATGTATTAGAAGTAATATGACTTATGAATGGGTATTTTTTATAGTATAAATGTGACATATTTGGAGCCCAACACTCCCCCACTCCTTTTGGTTTACATGTCCTCATGCAAACAAACTTCTTCATTTTGTATATGTGAGTTGGTTCTTGTGAAACAACACCCTTAATTTTCATCTTTTTTCTTGAGGGGAAAAAAAAGAAACAACACACTTGATTTATTTTTCAATAGAAGAAAGGAATTGAGGACAAGTGAGAGATGGACATGAAGGGATAATGGATGATATGAAAATGAGTTTCAAAACTAGATACAAGCCCTAAAACATATAGCTAAAAAAGAGGCCTCAAATATTTCTTAGGAGGGGGCACACTTTACTGCTCTAACCCTACAATAAAACCACCTTCTTGTCATCCAAAACCTACATTAATACCTGAGAAACATAAATGAAAGTGATGGTTAATATCCACCATGGGAGAGGGTAAACCTGGTTGTTCAATATCCATGATAAAATCCTCTATATACAACGTTATATCATCATCAATGGTAAGCAAACATGTCTGGCCCAAATACTAAGAGATTTCTTCAAAAATCGGTTTCCAAAAACTTCAAAATATAGACTTACCTCACTAGAAAAGTCACATATTGGATCTCCAACAATTTTTCAGTATTAACTACCCATATTGAGATCAAAATGGGGAAAATTCACATCATCATATCCATGGAAACCATCTTCAAGAGAAAAAAATATCCTCAAACCTATCATCCTCAAAATATTCATCATCAAGAGAAAGGGAGACGGGAATGTAGTAAGGATTTCTCCCTTACTACAGAGCATGAACGGTTACCTTCCGTCTATAGGACGGAAGGATAGGATTCCTGGTGGTTGTGAAAGAAAAACAAACAGAAAACGAAATGAAACAGAAATAAATAAATAAAAAATCTCTGCACACAAGGTTAGGGTTTACACTCCAAGACCCTACATACAACTGTTAAGAGACCAAAAGACCTGCAAGTAAACAAGGGAAACCTTCAAGAAAATGTTAAACAATAGACCTGCAACCAAATATTGTTAGAAAACTACAATCTACCAAAGCAAACATGCAAAAGAAAAACAAATATACCTTCTAGCTGAAATGGGCCACCATGCCTTAGCTTGGGAGAGCACCTCTCTTAGGAATGGGGAGCTATGGCTCAATGGGAGGATGGATGAGAGGGAGAGTGAATGGCTTGAGATGCAAATGGTCTCAAGGAACTCACTTGGGCAGCATAACAATATGGAAAGAATGAGTGTTTTGAGAGTGACTCCCACCCCTCTATTTATATTTTTTCTCAAGATTTTTAGGGTTTTAAGCCCTTGGTTGGGGCTTTAGCCCCTTTCACCCAATCTTTAGCTCCTTTGGGGGTTTTAAGCTCCTTTGAGGGGTTTTAGCCCCTTTTTGGAGGTTTTAGCCCTTATGGGAGCTAGTTTGGCTCTTTTTAGGGGTTTTTAAACCCTTTTCATATTTTTAAGCCTTTTTGAGGGTGTGGGGGTCAAATGAGGGTCGTGCATGAATGTCCTTGGGTGGTGTAGGTTATATAGAGCTTAGTGAGGGATTTTTTAGGTTAACAGATTCCCCCCCTGATGTGTGAGGGCAGGAGCTCATCGTATGGCCGACGGACATCATAGGATTTTATTAGGGAGAGGTGGTGCTTCCTGGGTTGAGGCATGGTGGCTTTTGGTTTTTGTATTAATATGGTTCCCATCAATGGGTGAGATACAAATAATGTGTGACATGTATATGGATGAGGCAGGCATCCCCATGCTCGTAATGATGTCAAAAGAATAATTTCATCTAAGCTCTATAATACAAGAGCCGATCATGTACAACTGTTGTTACAATAGTGGTTGCCTCAGTGAGAGGTTGAATACAATACTAATCTGAAGAACTGCTACATTGGACCCATGGCATTCTCATGGAATGTTATATCTTCATGACTAGTGGTCTGCTGGATCTGGAATGGTACATAGTTGTAGGGACCCACTAACGAAAAGTTAAAGTCTCCGTGGTACAAATATGTTGCATCAATCATAAATCTATATAGAAGCACTGTTGGGGCTTCTGAACACTCTCTCCAACGCAACCCGGAAATCATAAGTGACATGAACCTGTTAGGATCCCTCAAATAGACTCACCAATGTGCTAGAGTCAGTTGACATCCGGGGTCTTCGACCAAATACGGCACGGACCAATACCCTGTATGAATCTCAACGGTGCGATGATGTAGCTAGAGTTGAGCATGTGAGAAACAACCATCTCGAGAGGCACTAAGGACTCCTCTCAAGTGGTCCAAGGAACTCATCAATGAGGTTAATGAAACTAGGATAAAGGGACCCCTGGTTCTATCCTCTGGAATATATGTGTTGTCGTTGACAGAGGGAGACCTACCCCTAGTCAAGGCAATGGCGTTTCCTTAACTAGAAGCGTGAGGGAGATAACAAAAAGATGTAAGACAATCTAAGGACTGAACCACTAAATGGGGGGGAAGGGAAGGAGTTGAACAGGGGTATACGAAGTGTAGCGGACTCAAACTTCCTTTCTTCAGAGTATGACGGTAGGGCAGAGCAGGCAACAAATGAAACTAACTCATGGGAGAGGGATCATAGCTGTAATACCGGGGATGTAACTGCAGATGGGAAATTATTGGGGGAGGTAGACACTTTTGATATTGATGGGATCCAAGGAAGACACATCGCAGAGTACTATGAACAAAGGCGACCCAAACTGGGAATGCTACCAAACTGTTCTCTGTGGGGTGGTGTTTAGAGACACTGTTGTGGTACGATCTCGTGGATTTTTGGAGAGCCCGAGAAAGTAAATGCTCAATGGTGCTTTCAATTTTAAAGAGTCTGAAAGCATGAACAAGACTCCAATGGGGTATCTTTTTCATTGGTAGCCCCCTATGCCCGAAAAAGGATAAAAGTATACATAGGAGAGCTCGCCCATCCTTTAGGGGATGAGAGACTTCTTTACCGTTGGTAGTCTAGTCAGGCCAGAAAAGGTTAAACCCATACTAAATAAACTATCATCCAGATAATTTTACAAGCATGAACGAAACCAAGTTTGCTTGGTAATCTTTTCTTAATGAGAAGGATGGAAAAGAGCTTAATGACAACCCATGGTGAGATTTTTCGTAAGGTTCAGCCCCTCTGCCTGAGAAAGAATAAAAGGATGCATAGGGGAACGGTCTTGGCTTGAATGTGCCAAGGTGGTCCTTTTCATTTGATGGTCTACATAGTCCACAAAAGGAGATAAACGAGACGATGTAGACACGCTTTCCTATACTTTAACGAGAGGGAAAGGAAGCAGCTGCGCTCGACCATCTTCTCATTTTTTTAGGAGTCATAAAAGAGCTTAAAAGAAACTCTAGTATGGTCAACCGATTGCGGTGGCACAGGTGGTGCCCCATGTCGGGATAGTGGATAGTGGTCCAAAGGTCATCCGTGTAGTATGGATGGAGCAATTGGCTCTTAGACGTACCAATACATGCATGGGATAGATCGCGGTAGAGGCAAGTGAGTCAGTGCAACAGAGGCATGCAAACCGAGGTGGCTCTTGGACAGAGGTTAGGAGAGCTGTGTGTGAGTTGTGGTGGATGAACTTGACTACATGTGATGTGAGTGCAAGTCCGGAGGCAATTATCTGCCAAATTCATGCAAAGGAAATGATTCGTCCTCCGGACGATGGTTCAGAGATCCGCCTAAGGTGCGATGGATGGAGTAGACAACTGTGTGTTAAAAATCAAAATGATGTGCCTTACGGGCGGTGGCCCGAGAACCCGCATGATTGGTAGTAGGAAAGTGTGATGCAAATACAGGTTCGAAGACACTTGCATCACCATGATGTGGCTTGTAAATCAAGGTAACTTCCAGGAAGTGGTCCTGAAAATTACTTGTTAAACATGAGACGATGGTCTCATAAAAAGATAGATGACAAAAATTTGAGCCCAAAGGTGTGAGAGGTGTCTCGAACAGGATCCGGGTGACTCTAAACTGGACGCTAATTGTGCTACCCCTAACTTGTGGTGAAAAAATGTTGAAAAACAAAAAGGGAAAAAACTATGCTATAAGGGACTCATAGTGGCTATATCAGGCATATACTCTCTTGAGGTGGAGTCCGTTGCGCGGCTTCTTCAAGAGTCAACCATCTAAGTCAGTGAAGATGTATGCCCCCTTTCCGAGACGAAGGTCATTAGCAAGGCAGGATAACAGAATCTGGTATTTTATGGGAAGAACTGATTCCACACTATGGTTTAAAGGGAATGGGGTAAAACCGGAGGTGGTCTTACAAATCTCTCCGTCATCGCATAAGTGGTGTCGTGATAGATCAGGTGGATCTTCCACAAGCAATGAGACAGAAGGGAGACTGGTGCTAGCAATCATGTAAATGGTATTGGTTGTGGTTTTTGTGGCCTTGCCCCCAGTCTCTGTTAGAGGAAGAGGGGAAGGCCTGGAGACGGGAGGAGTCTTTGATGGACCCGAAGGTAGGTGCAACATCATCTCAATTGGATAGACATGAGTCAACACATCTTGGGGCCTCAGAGGTAGGGTAGGTGGTTCAAGCTACCACGCAGGAAATCCCAGTGTGAAATCCTATAGATTGCAGGTTTCCAAGACAGAGTTACTCACGATCCCGAATGGTAGGAAAAGGAAAAGGAAAAGGAAAAGGATCCTGTTGATCGGGAATGAACCCCAATGTTTCCTTGGTAACTTAGGTTGTGGTTGCAGATGGGGTTGCAGCTGTGGATGGAGCTGCGGTTGCGGATGGAGTTGCGGTTGAGGATGGAGTTGTGACTGCGGTTGGTGCATGTCGTCCCAAGGGTACTCCCGAGTAGTTAAGGCTTCAAATATCTCCTCATCGTTGCGGAAGCAACGAAGGGACAGGTCTGATGGACCTTTGGTGATGGTGGAGATAAGAGGGTTTGTAAAACTAGACATCATGTAAATGGAAATGGTGTCCGAAGAAGGAGGTGGGGGGTGAACTTCTTCGATCAGAGTGATCTTAGATTCAAGGGAATGTTGTCAAAGGTTGACTAGAGCCATTCGGAACTCGGACAAGTCTTGGTAGTGGTGAGAATCGTGTCCATACAAACCACAGAGGGTGCAAGCATGGTTTGTTCTCAATGACTTTTTTTTCACTATTGGCCCGCTTGGAAGTTCAACCACGGGGAGGTTTTTCGTTGTATGCAAGGGAATCCAAATGTGCATGTATTATGGGAATATCAGGGTAGTTTTGAGTTGGATGGACCTATTCTTAACAGATGGCGCAAGGTGGGATTTCTCGAGGTTCAGCGGTAGCTTTCGCGTTTTTTCCCCTAGCCCTTTTTGGGTGGGGCGATGCGGGTACGGGTGTGGTGGTTGGTTTTTGCGGGCCAGGTGGAGGATGAGATTCGACTGCAATGGGTTGCATGGGGGTTAAGATTACCTAGGGCATTGGTGGTTGAGCCAGTGGATCCAGGTACCACATGGGAATTCCCAATGTAAAATTGGGTAAGTTTAAGGTAGCCATTACTGACTTGCTCATGACACCAGGCGAGGGAAAGAGGAAGGGAATTGTGTGGAGTGGGGAGGAGCCTAGATAACTCCCTGATGGTTGTATGTGGGGATGAGGTTGTGGCTACTGTTAATATTGCAGCTATGGACGGTGTTGCGGTTGTGGTTGGGGCTGCGGCTGTAGTTGTTGTTTGGGTGCAGCAGTGCTGGATGAGAGCATGCACAAATCCGCAGTCTCATTTGGTGTCAGTGTTGGTGACACTAAGGGGAAAGAAGCCGTCATGGTGGTATCAACAAACAACCTAGGGCCCACATTCAACAATGGGAAGGCTGGTATATTGTTAACCATGGTGTTGACCGCAGGGATAACATTGGCGGGTGTGGTCAGCCATTGCAGATCAATGGTGTTGATCGTAGGGATAACGTTGGTGGGTTCCATTAGCCCTTGTAGATCGTGATAAGTCAGTTGGTCAACCGTCACGATTTTCCCTTCGTGGGGGAACATCATGAGATGGAAAATAGTTGATGCTACAGCTCTCATGGCATAAATATAACTTCTTCCGAGGAGAAGGTTATAGTCCAATTGAGCATTGACAACCTCTATGTCAATCAGTACTGTTTTCCCAGCCAATGTGATGGGGACATGGGGGAGGATTCCTTGGGCTTTAGTGGGATGGCCATCATAAGCCCGCAGAGTAGTAGATGATGGTTGCACAATTGGGGATCCAAGTTTCTGCCAGAATAGGGTAGACATAACGCACATTGATTCCCCCTCATCCACTATGCACCGATGCACGACTGAATTCTGGATAGACATTGGGATTTGGAAGGCAATGGTTGATGGCATTCGCGGTTCTCCATTCTCTGTGTCGAATGTGATCAACTTGGATTCAGAGAGGTCTACAGCACCAAGGGCAGCTAGTAAGGCTTTCCTCTGCGTTGGGAAATTTTTGAGTACCTCAAGAGCGAACATGGCGATAGGTGTTTGGGCCAAATCATCCACGATGCTGTAGCTGACAGTAGCTCTAGCCGTGGTGTTGTTGGCAACTCGGCGTATGGGCGGGCATGGGAAAGGGGGTAACTGAAGAGGTGCATTGGATTTTTTAGATGTAGATGCCGCTGGTGTGTCAGCGGGTTCAATGTTGGTTTTGTACTGATTTCATCTGGTTTGTAAGTTGACCTCTTCAATTGTCATAGCTAGCAGGTGGTGGACACTTGCTTCTGCCGTCGGAGGTGCCCCCAGGGCGTTGGGATTGGGTTGGGGAGGAGGTGCAGTTGCCACCAGTCCTTGGATTGGTAATGGGTTTTGGAGCACCATAGAAGGAGGTCCTGGTGGTTCTGGGTTGGGTCGGGATTGGTCTGTTGTTTTGGTGGCATGTTGAACCTCATTCCTAATGGCCTGCTTAGCGCGACCCATGAAGGGACACTCATATTTGTAGTGCCCATAAACCTCGCATAGTGTGCATGGTTGGTTTGTATGCAACAGAGCGTTGTGTCTCGGTGCATTTGGTCGTTGAGGATTTTGGGCTGACTGGTTTGCCGCGGCATTGTTGGGAGGTTTGGTTGTTGATCGCCTCCCTGCGGTTGATTGTTGCCTTGGTTCTGGGGTCAGTTATTCCTGGCTTGCCCTTGTTTGTTATTGCAGGCTGGCTGGTTGGGACAGTTTTGCTATGTAAACACTTGTCCTAATGGAGTAGGTGGAGCAGGGGTGAGGGCTTGCACAGCTTACACTGGTGGTGCATAGTAGACTTGGGTGGGTGCTGATGCCACAAATGTGGGCATTTGTCCCGCGTATTGCTGTGTCAGCCAAGCTAATGCTTGGGCCTGCTGTGGTGGCGCAGGTTGTGCATAAGAAGTTGTGGCTCTGGACTAGGACATCATTCTTGCATAGTCCAAAGTTTGGTTTTGGTAGGAAATACTAGGGATGTTTCTTAGTTGTGGTGGTATTGCAAGTGGTATCAGACGGTGATGTGGTTGGTGGGAGACAGAACCTATGATGCCATCTACGGCATGGGATGCCCCCAGTGCATCCAGGTAGGAGGTGTCTGTTAGCACTCAGAATGTACACAGGTTGTAAAAGGTACACCCCGAGGTAACAAAAAAACCACTTTAGGAAGATATTGGTATTCTCTCCCAGAGAGGGATCTCTCAGCATGAACTTTACAAATTGCAAGACCAAACGGTAACAATATTTAAAGGTTTATTTATTTGGTTGAAACAATCACATATCCATTGGGCAACGGAGTCATATACATGTAAAAAGATTCCCAAAATGCATACACAGGATTTTTCAAAGGCAAGATAATCACATAATTGCAGTCATTTCATTTGTCAGGGTGAAAATAGAAGAAATGAGGGAACAACCCAACAATACAGAGCGTCTAAGACGAATTCCATATCAACTTTAGTAGAAAAGATCATATAATACCTGAAACGATGAATAGAGCATAAGCATATGAATTCTAAACATCAAACACTATGTTCCAGATACGACAGAAAAAACAGAATGGAGCGTTACACAGGAAAAATTACAAATCACACAGAGAAAGAAAGCACGGACTGCAATGTCAATGATACATGAATCTCTGAAAAAAGAACTCTCATGCATTCATTCTGGTATTAAAAATAAGACAGATATGTTCTCCACAAGTTACTTCATCTGATGGGTTCCAACCCCCATCTCATAAAAGAGATACAAATTTATAGATCAAACAATAAGTCTGCCTCCAGCAGATCAATAACAGAATGACCGGCGTAAATTAGAGTTTGTAACCAAAATCCTACACCACTAGGAAGTTGTTACAATTCCGTTCCTAACCGATCACAAAGTATGAATCAACTGAATAACAAACTTGGGCCTAACAACTTCCACGTCTTCGCCTCAACAGCTCCATGCCTTTGCACCATCAGCTCCATGTCTTTGCCCCGTCAGCTCTTCGGTACCGTGACACTTGTTCTTAGGAGGGAACGATAAGCTTTGTTTTCCCAAACCTCTCGACGGCTTTCCACTGCTCTGTACTTGGGGTGTCGCACTCCATCATCTCTCGGATGGTCACCTCGAGCTCCATGTATGTTTCATAAGATTTCTTGGGTAACCTGGCTCTGATGACGGTGAACTTCTGTAAGATTTTGAAATCCTCCGCTAGTATGTCCACAATAGTTTGCTCTGACAGGATTTTTTCCATGCTATTAAATTTCGAGTGATCCATGCGAGCCCGAACAAGCAGCTGATGATAATGTTCCATTGAGCGCAACCGACCCTCTTCGTCCCAGAAAGACGGCAATCCGTCTTCGAATAACTCTCTGAACTCCTGTCTGAACTCTTTGACTTGCACGACCAACTCATCGTACTTGTCTTGGACAGTCTTCATCAACTGGTGCTTTTGGATGATCTTCTTCGCAGACAGCACTATTGATATTCGGTCTTTTATGCCCATGTCGTGCAGCTTTTGGTACGATAGTGAGTTCAGGAAATTTAATGTATTTTGGGCTGTGGAGAGGGGTCTTCTCACCATGTGTTCATTCACGAGCTTCAGTTTTTGCTGAGCCAACTCTGTCACTGCAAACAAATCATCAATAAAACTCAAGTAATGTCGAAACTTAGTAATCTCTATAGTAAGGGTATCCCAAATAATATGCTTCTCCCCTTGAAGGGGGACCTTCCCAATGCATTTTTCCTTTAGCTCCTCGAGCTTCTTCTACAATTGATTCTTTTCCTGCAAGATCTGTCTTCTGCTTTCAGTCATCTTGACTAATTCGGCCTTTACCTTTTCATTCTCAGTCGTCAACTCTCGGATTTCCTCGTCTTTTAAACTTACCTGGGACATGGACACCAACAGATCATCAGCAGAGAAGTTATCCAGTGGTTTGTTTATTTTCACAATGGAGAGGCCTTCATCAGTGGGGGTTTGACTCATCAGCTCCTCCATGATTTCCTTCTCGTCATTTTGGTCCTTTTCCAACACGGATATTTGAGACAGCAGTTCTTCCCTTTCGCCTTCCCATCTGCATTTTTCCTCCTGTAGCTCGACGCCCTTCCCTTTATATTCCATCATTTCCTGATGGATTTTCTCCTTTTCTTCTTGCAAGGCCATCAATTCGGCCGATTGGACGTGTTTTGAACCGGGGATCTTTAGTTTCTTCTTGAGGACCTGTAGAGCATTGTCTTTCTCTTCTAACAACTTCTTGACAGCCTGGGTACTGTCAGAGCTAGCGATGTCCATTTGCATTTTTCTGATTTGAACGGCATTGGCTTTGTTCTCGACCTTTTCGTGCTTCAGTTGAACTTCCAACTTGTCTACCAACACTTGCAACTTACTTATCCTCATCATGGCCTGCAACAGGTCTGAATATAGAATGTCGCTGGTTTGCTTATGCAACTGAATCTTGTATGGAGTACTGATTTTGTCCAGACGGATTTCTATCTCAGACATTTTCTTATCATTCACAATGGCCATTTTGAAAGTATTTTTCTCAGCATCCCTAGCAGCAACTAGGGATGTTTTAGAACTGTACAGGTTCCTTACCTTAGGGAGCAGATTTCATGTTTCCTCCAAGGATTGCTTCCTCTTTTCGAGGTAGTTTGTCTTGAGCTCTTCTTTTGATTTAAACAAGGGACCGGATTCTGGGCTGTTAACGTCACCTTCTGAACCTTTAAAAGAAAACTGACTGACCTGTACGGTCTTAATGGGGACCAAGGCAACCTTTTTGGAAACACTGGGCATCTCTTTGTTCACCATATCACCTCCCTCGAGCAGCTTCGCCTTCTTACGGGACGTCTCTTCGTCCACTTCCATATTCTCGGCCTCTGCCAAACTCCTCTTGACCGCAAGACTGACACCCTCTGTGATTTGGATCTCTGAACGAGATGCGGGATGTGTCTCTGTCTCAGTTTTGGACTCGTCAGTGAACTGCAGCAAATTAGCCATTTCGGCTAACCCCTCAACAGCTTGATGCTCAAACGGTTTGTTTTTGTTCGCTTGCTTTCTCAATGATATCACCTGGTGGGGGTCATAGTTCATATTTACATCCTTTACGAACTCCATATTCTCCATCAATCTCTCTATACATGCCAGGGCACCTTTGCCTTTAAAAATGAAAGGGCCGACCTTAAATGGAAATTTAATATTCAGAGATTTTCTGAAAGCACCGAAATGCTCCTCCTCTGATAACAACCTTTGCCTCATAAACTCTAGAGCAAAAATTCTTGGGGTCAAAAAGGAAGGCAACCTATAAGGCTGACCCGTAAAGCCATACACTCTCAAAACCGTATAATCTCTGTACAGAAACCAGTCTCCCACCCGCCCCTCGGGTGAAGACTGCATCAAGCATTTCATTTCATCAAGGACCCGGGGCAACTCTTGATCAAACAACATCCTATATATTTCGGACATGATCGAATTGGCAAATTCGATCAGGTTGATTTGCTTTGGCAAATCAGAAGAGGATAGAGTACTTACGAACTTCAATTCTGTAACATTAGAACATACTAACATGTTAAGCAGGTGTGTCTGGAACCTAAAAAACTGGACCTTGGGAAATTCAGTCAACTGGAGGTGGATCGCTTCGGCCAGATATCCATCTAAATTAAGTACAGGAACTGATTGGGACTCGGGACTTAAAGAATTTACTTTTAGCAGGAAACCAAGGATAACATCACCTATACAACAGTCGTCATCAAGACCTAACACTTGACAAACCAAAGACATTACCCACTGCACTTTAGTTCTAAAAACGTGCAAGGGGTAGGGCAAGGTAAGGCCTTCAAGGGACTGACCTTCCCTTAGGATACTTGACAGGAATCGAGAGCGAGCGTCATCGTTGCAACTTTTAAAAAACTCAGCAAGGACAGACTCATTTACAGACTCACGGTTCACAGGGTAACTTTCGGGCAAACTAAGATTTCCCCTAATGGACGAAGCATCAATTTTACACAGTATCTTCGACGCGGACCGAATCACAATGACTCTCTGAGAGGGAGAATAATTTACTGCGCACCATTCGGCAAATTCAGGGAAGTGGAGGGTTTGCTCCAGGGCAAAAAAGTACAAAAAGGACTTGCATACATTCAGAACGTCATTCCCTTGCAAGAAACAAGACCACAGCCTCTCTTTGCTATCAGACACACTTCCTGTAGACAAGAAAGGCTCGCAGACACCCCTGTGTCTATCTACCAAGAATTCTTCTCTTTCATCCAGGACCCGACCAGACACAGAGGCTTCGCCCTGTTGGTCCATTTCTTAATTTATACGATAATTGAGCGAAGGAATTACAGGATTAAGGTCCTACCTGGCTCACTGTGGAGGCGTGTGCTCGGAATGCGCCTGGTGCTGACAACTGGGAGTGTCCAAATCGACAGGTCCTTTTCGTCGGGTCCCAAGCAATAAAATAATCGCTGGAGAGGTCAATTTTGCCTTTATAGGACACCCCCGATTAGACACGTGGGAAGCATTTATTTCCACAACCGCTACTTATCTCTAACAGCCGTGCATCTTTCTCTTCCGGGTTCATTTCTGACCTTTGATCTCCTCTGTGCAAATTCCTGGCCTTCGGATCGTGCACCATGTGCGCTTTTCCGCCGGGCATCTTGGCGCTAAGCACCGTGTAAGTCTCCATTCCGGGGTCGCTCGTGACCGTCGATGTGACGTACTTTCACCCCTCACCGTTGGATCAAACGCCACGTCCCACATTCCGCTGAGCCGTTTGACTTTATCTACCGTGCAACTCTGGGTCCCGGAAACATCTACAGCCGTCGATCTGATCTTCCTTTACAGGCGGACCGTTGGATCATGTGGCGCCCATCCAATTCCGCTGGGCTCCTTCGCTTTATCCATCGAGCAACTTTGATCAGCGGAATTGCTCCCAGCCGTTGATGTGACACCCCTTCAGCTACGCACCGTTGGATCTTCAGTCGCGTACCCAATTCCGCTGGGCGCTCCGGGATTATCCGCCGTGCTAGTTCGACCTCCGGAATCATTGCTAGCCATTGATCTATTACCCTCCGATCTCCAACCGTTGGATCGGGCAGCATGTAATGAGTTCCGCCGGGTGGCTCAAAAGTTATCCCGCGTGCATGTTCATCTCCCGAAAACCAGAATAGCTGTCGATCCACGCTGTCTTTAATCCTCGGCCGTCGGATTTACCTCCATGCATCCCTTCCGCTGGAAGCTATGGTGTTTATCCACCGCGCAGGTTCCGGCTGCGAAATCAATCCCAACCGCCGATGTGATCCGATTCCTTCCCTCCACCGTTGGATCACGAGGAATATATGTGATTCCGCCAACTCCCATTTCTTTAACTAACTTGCACCTTCCCCCGGCGGATTGGTTATGAACCGCAGATCATCCTCGAATCAATTGGTAACCATCGATTTTTGCAGGCGGCTAAAGGCCCGCACTTCTGCTATCTTCCTCGCATGTTTTGAAAGGCGGAGGGAGTATTAGCCATGGATTGGCTCCTTCTTTCGATCACAGCCTAGGATTTTTGTTAACTTGGCTGCTCTTTTAGACCATCACGTCACCTTTGTATCATATCTTTAAACCAAAGTATTTAAATAGCACAATCTTATCCCCCCCCATGATCTTATATTGCTTTTGTTCAATACAGGTGCTAACAGTGCCCACATGGGGATTGTCTGGAATGACAGTGTAAATGTATCCATACTATGAATAGATCAGATCAAACTACTGGGCTTTCAAGATGGCCTCCTCTTTGGATTGGGGACATTCAAATGCGACGTCCTTTGCTATAGGTGGTAGAAAAGTTTTTAGGAACCAATCCAGGAAGATCCTGTCATCAAGTTGAATCTTGCACAAACTATGGCGTCTCCGCCACTCATGGATGTGGTCGATTATGTGGGTCGCAGTATTCTGGTGGCAAGATAACAATATCTCCCCCCTTTGTCATATCTAACGGGGAGTTGAAAATATTGCAGGAACATGAAAGCCAAGGAGTTGAAATTCGGGTACTTGGTTTGTGGTAGCTCGATGTACCACTTGGCTGCAGCACCTATGAGGGTGCGTTGGAACAATTTGAGCCTGATCAAATCATCTACAATGCTATTTGATGAGCACCATAGGTGAAACATCATGATTGGGGGCACTCCCCTGCCTTCCCTTCAAACTTGGGAATGTTTGAGGGAAGCTTGGTTGGCATGAGAGGCCAAATTTTTTGATGGTGGATAGGGTCATTTGTTAACTGAGCCAAGTCAGGAAAGTTGAGACATGCCATGAAAGGAAGGTTTGACCCAAGGTTGATGTGAGATGGGGCAACAATGGTGGTGGGGTTTGCAAGGACATGATGCACCTGCATAACTGAGGGTACTTGTGGCACTGTTGTGGATGGGCCACTACCCCAAAGTGTGGTAAAAGGAACTGTGTTAGTGGAAGGGCCACTGCTCCCATGTGTGACAGGAGGGGCAGTGTAGGTGGAAGGGCCACTACCCCCATGTATCCCAAGTGGGACAGTGTGGGTGGAAGGCATACTTCCCCCATGTGTTACAGGTGGGACAACTTGACTGGTCAATGTGGGTGGTGGTAGTTGGCTTATGACGGTTTGCATGACCATGATGGGGCCACCAACATAGGTGTTGGTGGTGGTGTGGGGTGTGGACATGGGTCCACTGCCAATCACTAAGTCATAAAATGGATCCAGGTTTACACCAGCCATGGGGCTAGATGGTGCAGTATGTAGGTCTGGCTCAGATTGGTATGATTCTAAGTCTAAATTAAAGGCTGTATGGCCTTCTGATGGTGTAGAGGGTCATCAAGAATGGTCTCGATGGTGTTGGTGCAAGGACCCGAACTGTGGTGGGTCACCTCTCAAGCGTGAGGAAGAATGTGGGGGATCAATCATGTCTGATTTGTATGTCAAAATGGTGATATATGGTAATGATTTTTGGACCCCAGTTTCAATGGCTTCATATTGGCTTCAGGTGGTCACTCAGCCACCAAGACTGCTGAAAGACAACGTTTGGATTTTTCCTCACAGGAGTGCTAGTCAATCGGTGGGAATCATTTCCCGTTTCTCTTGGCAATTCCTCTCAGCAGCAAGCTACTTTGGGGTTTCCATGGTACTCCTCACAATGAGTTTCTGGGCTGAGCCCAAGTACTTCCCACAGTTAAGGCAGTCATGGACTTATGTCCTCAAAGACTGCAGATGTTTGACTTAGTGTAAATTATAAATTTTAATGGCTCACTCAGCGTCATGAACTAAGTTTGGTCGTTTTACATGGTATGGTTTGTGTGTATGTATTTTATCTTTCTGTTATACTTATTGGCTGCTTAAATGGTTTATGAATATTCTACAGAGTTCAGAACATTGTTGATGAAAGCAGCAAATGATAATCAGAAATTTAAACATGTACCATTTGTGAATCTGAACTATGATAGCCTGACTAGGTGACTGCCGTGCACCTGTATTTCTCTTCAACCAAGAAAGGGTGCTGGGCTCTCAACACAATGGGACTAAGCCCATCTGTAGATCCATAGGTCACCCTCCGAATGCAAGGTCGGTCAACAGGGATGACGCTGAGCGTCGTGAGGCCCCTTGGGCCTACTACCCCCTCTACCTTCCAAGTCACCCATTTTTAGTGGTTTTGAAAAATGCCACGTGAAGTTCCTATTACTATACAAGCTTCACCCTTTGTCTTATCCCAGAATACCCCCAAGGGTGATGACTCGGTAGAGGAGGAAGGGCTAGGAAAGATGTTTATTTTAATTACAGTAATTTTTAATCAAGATTTGATCAGATTCATTAATCCATTAACCATTTCATTTACCATTGATTTACACATGTTGTAATAAAATGAACAAATACTGAAAAGAAAGAGAAACAAATTTGATGGAAAGAGGCGGCTGAGCCGCACTGACAGTCCTTAATTTTCAAAAATCAAAATCTAAGAGATAGATCGCTCTTTTCGGGGCAAATGTGGTGAGGGGGTCGCTCAGAAACTGCAGATAGAAGCGAGCTGGCTTCTGGGATGGGGTTGCACCTTTTGGGGCAAAATGAGCGACCTGGTTGCACCTTTCAGCCCGATAAGAGCGACTTGCTCCGAAAGGTAAAAAATTTCTGATCCTGAGCCAGATCCAGCCAACAGTAACCTATATTGTGGCCAAATGGGCTCGGATTGGCCTTGAGGAGGCTCGATGGTAACAAAAAATGCAGAAAAACAGAGATCTAAGCTAGATTTGGCAGAAATTTAAAATAGGGAAAATAAAAATAGACTGCAAAAATAAAACCCAGGGATCCTATGGGATCGACCTGGTATGGTCACCAGATTTGTAGCAGGGATTTCTCCCTTGCTATAGAGTAGGAATGGCTACCTTCCATCTATAGGACGGAAGGATAGGGTTCTGGGTGGTTGTGAAAGAAAAACAGACAGAAAACGAAATGAAATGGAAATAAAAAAAACCCCTCTGCACACAATGTTAGGGTTTACACTCCAAGACCCTGCATACAACTGTTAAGAGACCAAAAGACCTGCAAGTAAACAAGGGAATCCTGCAAGAACATGTTAAACAATAGACCTGCAACCAAATACTGTTAGAAAACTACAATCTACCAAAGCAAACATGCAAAATAAAAACAAATATACCTTCTAGCTGAAATGGGCCACCATGCCCTAGCTTGGGAGAGCACCTCTCTTAGGAAAAGGGAGCTATGGTTCAATGGGAGGATGGATGCGAGGGAGGGTGAATGGCTTGAGAGGAAAATGGTCTCAAGGAAATCACTTGGGCAGCATAACAATATGGAAAGAAGGAGTGTTTTGAGAGTGACCCCCACCCCTCTATTTATACTGTTTCTCAAGATTTTTAGGGTTTTCAGCCCCTGGTTGGGGCTTTAGCCCATTTTTCACCCAATCTTTAGCTCCTTTGAGGTTTTTAAGCTCCTTTCAGGGGTTTTAGCCCCTTTTTGGAGGTTTTGGCCCCTATGGGAGCTAGTTTGGCTCTTTTTAGGGGTTTTTAAGCCCTTTTTCATATTTTTAAGCCTTTTTCAAGGTGTGGGGGTCAAATGAGGATCGCGCATGGATGTCCTTGGGTGGTGTAGGTCATATAGAGCTTAGTGAGGGATTTTTTGGGTTAACAGGGAATAATAACCAGACCTTCATCGTAAGGAGAACTAGGAGAAGCATAAACCATGTTTTCAATATCCTTTTCAATGGGACGCAGATCCTTGGCAAGAGATTCTTTATTTTCTTCTTGATCATCATGAATTTCTTTAACAAAATATTATTTATGTTGTTCCAAATCTACATAAAAAATTAGCTTTGGTTGATCCAAATTGGGAACACCTTCACTTCTACACTATGAGAAATGATAATGGACATCTTCAATGGAACATTTGTGTCACAAATGCTCATTTACAACACTCCCAGCCCTTGGGAGGGCCAATAATCCTCCAATAATCATCATATTTTTTATCACACAAAGGAATCATGGCATTTTATTCTAAAAGGCCCAAGGCATCATAGGAATCCTCAAAACATTGATAAGGATTCTTCCAATTAGGGATTCTTATTCTTGTGCTTCTTCTCCAAGATCCTTCTCTAGATCTTCACAATATGATTTCTTGGCTTCACTTTCCTGATCATATTTATATTCATCTTCTAAAGTACCATTTTCTTCAAGCATAGGGCTCCATATGTCATCTTACTTGGCTTCTTTAACAAAATCATCAATGAAATATTATTCAAAAATGAATTATTTATGAGATATTTCTAGGGGTTAATCTTCATCATGACATCCTCTGAAAATATCTTCATCTTCAAGCAATGGTTTAGAAGTGTCTTCTTCCTTGGCTCCCTCTTCTTCCTTCAAGTGTGGTATGGGACCCTCTTAAATAATTGTAACATGCCAAATAGAATAATATTTAAATAAACAATAAACTAGTTTAAGTAAATAATTAATAAATATTATATATTCTAAATGTAATATGGGCATGAGAAGAGACGTAACTCGTCTCTGTTATGAAAAAAATATATTATATATATTATGCAATTGATACGTTGCAATAATTTTTTGTGCATCACAGAATGCCTTTCCCTCTTTAAATTTAGATAGTCATTGATCAATGTCATTGGGGCACCAACTTTTATAAAATGCTTCCAAAAAGGATACAAAATATGTAATTGTTCTCTTTCCAAGATATTTATACCAATACAAGGCATAGTCCTCGAATCTAGATCAGAAATACTCCATCATATCATCTTCGTAAAAGATGCCACTGTCTGGGCCTACAAAATTTAAAAAGGTTGCAAGATAAACTAAACCCGAATCTCCATTTCCATGAAACTTTTGAGTTTCACATACAGTTGTGTCAGTCCTTCATGAGAGGGATACCAAATATGTGAGAAATTCAAGGGGCCAAAGGTTTCAAGAAGCTAATAAGGATATTCCAAAAAATTATAATGAGTGTTCATCATATCGTATATAATGCCTTAGTGGGGTCACCAAGATATTTTTTATTCTCAACTGATGAATGTGTTCACCTTTTACACCCAACCGTGTCATCAATAGTTTAGGCCTTTGTCTTGAAGAAAAAATATTTGTCATATTTTCTTCAGTGGAGTCACTAGATAAGACTTGCCAAGTTAGTGCTCAATAATAATCTTACCAAAGTACAAAAACAAGAAATTACCTAGACTTTCCCAGTTCAAAAACATTATTCTCACCAAGATCTTTGTAAATGAATGAGTTTGACCAAGGGATGCCTCATGAATGTACGTCATCAAATTTCCTTTAGGTCCCTGACAACGATGCCAGAATATGTTACCACACAAAGTATCACCATTCCAATAGGTCACGAGGGTCTATGCTAAGATTGGAAAGTATTTAGGAGATGCATCCACTGTCACCACAATTCACTCTCATTGTGCTTTAGTCCAACTCCTTAAAGCTAAGGGGGAGTCCCTAATATAGGTGAGGTAGACATGCATAACAAGAATACCTTACGATCAACCTCTTGACAAAGATTAGTGCCTTATGGAATCAAAGAAATGAATACAAGCACATTTACCAAGTATCTCAAGAGGATAGGAGTTAGAGTGGATAAATTTTCACAATTATTGCAGATGACTAAAAACCTTGCTATTGTTATAAAAGGACAACCACAAAATATGTGCTCAAATATATATGAAAACCACTTAGAATAATGCCAACTTACCAAGGAAGGTATCCTAGTCTGAGAGGGATAAGGATCTCACCTTTGGGGTAGAAAATGAATGAGTAATACAAATATAGAAATGACTTATTATATATGTTTTATGCCCTAACCAGCCCCAATAAAATCACAAGAAGGTCAACTTGAACCATTAGATGAATTCCCAATAGAGAAGAGGTGATAATAGACCTTGTTTCTAGCTTGTGAGACTCTCCAAAGATGAATTTTGATGGTTGTACATGTCAAATCAGATCTAAAAAAACACATTAACATTTGCACATAATTATAAATATATCAAATTATCCACATAAAGAGAACACCCTTCAATATTTACCATGAAACCAATGAGGGCAGATCAATTGAACAGATTAGATTTTCCAACACCGTGATATTTTTGGATTTTTATGTTTTGAAGGTTTTTTCTTATACTTGACTGTTTTTTGTTTTTTTCAATATAGTACAAGGAATTTTGTAAATTGCAATGGTGAAGATAAAGAAAATAGACATAGGTATTATTCCATCATGCACTAAGAAATGGGTGCTCGCAATTCTCCCAAGAATCAACAATTCAATATTTGAATGAATTAGGGAAAAGCTAAGAAACCCTAGGTTATGTTAGCACTTGAACTAATTAAGGGAAACAATATGTTGAGGCACAAACAAAAGATATCCTTCAAGAGGAATGTCTCACCCAATAAATATAGACTATAATGAATAAAACCCTAAATTTCTCCTACCTTGGATGCCTTCAATAGTGCAAGACAAGAGGTTCAAGAACTTATTACAATAGAGAGAGAAAGGAGAAAATAAAGAGACTCAAAAGTGCTTACACCTTAGGATAACCATGAAAATTGTAAATAAACCTCAAAATATTAAGATCTGATCCTTGAAAAACACTAGAACAACCGAGAAGAGATATGCACACCAGTTAATTGCTCATATGCATAAGTAAAAATAAGGATTGAGTCATATTTTATCCCTTTATCTTCATTACAAAAGATGGGGAGATTCCTTATTTATATGAATTAAGGCTCACTTTATTCCTTATCTAGGCCAACCTTATACCTAATTTGAGTTTAAAATGAATTTTAGGGTTTTCCACCCACAATTTAGGGACTAAACCTCATAAACTTAAAATAATGCAAAAACAAGATGATAGATTTAATGGGATGAAAAGTTGAGCTTGGAAGGAGGACATCATGCTCCATCTAACCCCAACATATATCTTTTTCCCTCAATGCCTTCCTTCTTTTGGTGGTATGACCTTCAAAATATGCTTTTTGAGGTGGATAATTTTCTCTTTTTCACCGAGATGACCAAGAGGGATGAGTAGTACAATAAGATAAGGTCACCAAGTGGCATAAATAATGTGTGCTAAAGTGGGTATGACAACCATTACAAGTGCAATTATGTTTATAAAGCATAAAAACCATAAATGTTGCTAGATGCTCCTGAGTCATGTGTCCTAATGGATTCATCCCAAAATACACCAATACCTACCTAAGCATAAATTCCCTACATGTTGAAAGTTACCACTCATCAAGGGGTAGTCAATAGTGCCATAAGACCAACACAACTTGAAATGAGGACCGAGAGGACCTTCCATGACCATGAACAAGGGTCTGGAGCCCTGCTAAACCAACACTTTTACACACAGAAGCCCCAAGTTGGCCTTTCGAAATGGTAAAAAGACTCCCCTCTTTGGCACATCTAGTAGGGCGTGCTGCAGATAATCTAGGTCGAAACAAACCCAATCTGTGGTGGAGATGGTTGTGTTTGGTATTTTCTCAAATATTATCTCCCTTGCATTTTTTCTAAGTTAACAAATTTTTTCATCATGACAGTCTTCACATAAATTACACTAGGAGAAAGAAAGGATCACTTTAGGCTGGAAATTTGAAGGTTGGGCTCGAGGAGAGTCTTGCATTGAGGATTTCGGAGCAGGTGGGGAAATAATATTCATTTTGAAAGAAAATATTGTTGTGATCAATTCTTGAATTAGTTGCAAGACAATCGACATATATGCCTTCATATTCAGGTCCTTGAGAGGGAACCTTGTCCTTAGAGTTTGTTCCTCATCCTCTAGACAAGACTACAAGGTTGAAACAAAGTTATTAGTGTTCATTTATTCCAATTGATGATGTTGAAAAATTGGTAATGCATTGTAATATTTCTTTAGGGTAGCTTAAATATGGGACCCGATAACCTCAGGGATGTGATTGTAATCTTAGTGAATCAGAGATTGAAGTCCCTTATGGTTTCCCCCTGGTTAAAGATCAGGTTATTGTAACTCTTGATCATATCAATTGGGATTTGGGGGTTCCCATTGGTAGATTTAAGCCAATATCATAGTTTGTCCCATGTTTAGAAATCTTTGGGAGGATGGTCAAAGAATTTGATTGCTACTATCCCTTCAGGGGAATTAACAAAAGGAACTTACAAGTGTCATTATATTTTGGGGCAATGTTATGACATGCATTCAAAAACGAATCTAGGTGCTTTATTAACCAACATGATCCTATTACCGAAGAATTTTGGTAAGTGTTCTAATATACCAATTTTGACCCCTATTGCATTAAAATTGTAAATGATTCAATATCATTATTTAATCATGGTGTGGATATCAAGGCCAAGGCCCCGCCATGGATTTAGAATTTTATGCATATGCAATTAAAAACGATGCATGTGGTTCTCGTGCTAAGTCAGGCACATTATAAATTGAGACATCATGTAAATATGCAATTTAATAAAAAATACCCACAACTAGCTATGCAATGCAACAAAGAGATGGGGGCATGATTTCACAAGGAATAGGGAGGGAAATTATTCAAGCCCTTGAGCCAATAGTGTTAAGACAAATGTCAATGGGAGAACCCATAAATCTCTCAACTACCCATTTTGTCTTTTGTGCCCAATCATTTATTTCTTCCAGAAATTAGTTGAGGTAGTTAATGCCTTGGGAAAGGAAAGGCATGGCAGTCAAAATTTGTATTAGGGAAAGCCATAATTTTGGAAAAATGTGTTTTTGCTTATTGGGAAAGTTAAAAACCAGAAATGCATGCCTGTTCCATTATTCACCCATACATTTATTTTCCTCATGCAGAGGGAGCAAGCTGGGGTGTTTTCATCTCATTTTTTCTACTATTTTCCTCATTTTTCCATACCCAAAAATCCGTTTTTTTGTTACAAAGTAAACAGGAAGAAGAGAACCACGATCTGGGGGTTTGTAGAGGTTGTTCATTCCCCCGTGAATCCCATAGACGTTTTGGAAATTGGATTTTCTCTCCCATGGTTGTTTTCCCTTTTACCAATCTATTCTTTGGTTCCCAAGACGTTTTTCTTCATGCCCAGCAGTTGTATTTTGATGTTATGTGTGTCGTTGTTTTGGTATGAAATAATTGGGAGTGGAAGAGGCCCAGAGTTGGCTTGATAAACCTAGTGAAGAGAGGAACCTCATAGAGAGATCAAGAGGGGCTAGCTAATCTTCTATGCACACCCTGAAGAGCACTAGAAGGGAAGGTATGTCCTGAGAGATTATGTAGCAATGAAGGGAATACTTCCTTGTGTTGGGTGTGTAGGTATTGTGGATCCCAAGCTAGATAGATCTTGTGCAGGTGTCCATAGCTCTGTGGTTGATCTCACTAGCTTATCAATTCATCCTTTCCACTGCCTTAGCAGCCTAATAAACCCAACTGTAGATTGGCTTGGCTGATTTTTGATGTGTATTTGGCTATGTGTGAGCCTGTTATTCCCTAGTTCCTTATGGAAAGCATGGCCAACTCAGGGGTGGCAGTTGTGCTAAGAGATTGATGAGCACAACTGGCCTATGGTTGGGTGGAACATTACAGCAACATAGCTAGCTGCGGGATAGCTTATTTTCAAGATAAGTATTCTCTATGTATTTAATTTATGCAGCTGTATTTGTTTAAGAATTATTATGAACATGATGAATGTGCTGAAATGTATTTGCTTCCGTTGTATATTATTGAATTATGCATCTGCATATGTATGTTTTTATTTCAATGCATTAAATTTTATGTTATGTTCATGGGGCTATATCCCCGGTTAAGATGGCAACAGTGCAGCAGTTGAGTTGCTTCCTCTCCATAAAAGAGATGAGGGGAGGGGACGTGATAGTGTGGTAGCAAAGCACTAGTTGTAACATTGGTCCTGAATGGGCCAATTTGAACAGTTTATAGAGGTAATATCACCCTCTATGGTCAGCAGGAAAGAAGGAGACAGAAAAATTTTCAAAAAAATTTCTAAGTGTTTGAAAATTTCTATGTCGGTTGAGTTGGTCGAGTTTCACCAATACTTGTCGACTGAGTTGGTCGAGTTTCGCTGATACCTATCGGTTGAGTTGGACAAGATACGTTGATACATGTCAGTTGAGTTGGTTGAGTTGCGTCGATACGTGTCGACGTGAAAGGTTGAGTTTCACCAATACATCTCGGCAAGATTTGTTGAGATCACCGCGAAAGAAAGAAAACTTCTAAGTGTTTTTGAAAACTCCATGTCAGGAAAAATTCACGAGTGTTGTCGATACTTTGGTAATTAAGATGAGTTTGATAACACATGTCAGAGGAAATAGATGAGTTTCTTCGATGACAGAGAAAGGAAGAAAAATTTTCAAATTTTATCTAAGTGTTGAAATTTCCATGTCGACAGAAAAATATGAGTTTTGTCGATACGTCAAATAAACTGAGCGAGTTTTGTCGATACGTCAGAAAAAATTAGTAAGTTTCACCAAAACGTTGGAAGAGAAAGCGGGTTTTTTTTATATGTCGGAAAAACTCAATGATTTTTGCCGACACGTCAGAATAAAAAGTTGAGTTCTGCTGACAAGTCGGAAGGAAAAGCTGAGTTTTGTCGATCGGCGCAAGAAGGCGAGTTTTGCTGATACATGTTGGAAAAAACTCGGTGATTTTTGTCAATACGTCATAATAAAAGGGTGATTTGCATCGACATGTCGAAGAAAATCAGTGAGTTTCGCCGAGCCCCCTTGACCCTCATCGTCCCCTTGAGACAGTCATTGTTTGTGAGAAAAGTCTATGTTTTGACAAGTTGTCAATATAGGTTTTTTCCCAAATACAGGAAAGTAAATTATAAATTTGTGATAATATCATGCAGCTAACAATTGTGTTTATGAACACATTTTGCAGAATCGTAGTCACATCAAAGGCAACATTCCACATAATGCAGTTTGGAAAATTTGGTCTTGGTTGGGCCAAGAAGATCAACACCATGAATGATGCACAAGATCCCTATGAGCCTGAGATAGATGCCATGGGAGAGAACATACAGCTTAAGAATGTTGAAATGAAATCCAATGGGAGAAGAAATCAAGAGACTCCCCCAGATATTGTAGCCACCATGCGGAGCCTAAGGGTGGAGATGCAAAGTTGCAAAGAAGATAATGAAAGTATGATTAAAGATCTGGAAGAGAAAAATCAGTTGAATGAAGCCATGCTACATATTTTAACAGACATCCAAAGGAATATAAACTCTAGGCATCGGACAAAAAATCCAGAAGGGAGTAATAGTTCAAGGAGAAATTCCCACAAGAGGTCCAATATCTCAAGAAGAGTTTCTAGAGATAGAACATATACTCCATAAATATCTTCTAGTGGATCATCTAACTATGAAGAATCCATTGGGGATTCAATCTCTTCATCTCATAGGAGTAAGTGGAAGAGGCATTACAAGAACAATTCCTATGGGGAATTTAAGAAGGCAAAGCCTCCTACATTTGATGGTGAGGTAAAATATGGTCAAGAAGCTTAGGCTTGGATTCTTGGGATGAGAAAGTATTTTTAAGTCCAAGACTACTCTGGAAATATGAAGGCAAGCGTATCCATCTTCAACTTAAATGCAAAAAACATCTATATGGTGGGAGCACCTTAGGCTAGTGAAGAAGATCAATGAAAGAAGAATTGTGCAGAAGCAATTCAATAAATATTTCAAGCAGAAGTACCTCTCGGATAGTTACTATGATGATAAGATTAAAGAGTTCCATGAGCTGAAATTGGGACCATTAACCATGGAAGAATATGCAAACAAATTCTTGGAACTGTTGAGGTATGTCAGGTATATTTGAGATGATAAGGTGATAATCCATTGTTTTCTAAGTGGGCTACCTTAGGCATATAAAGATAGAATTGAATTTGGTGAACCTCGAACTCTATAAGAGGGAATAAGGAAGGCCAAATATTGATATGATCAAAACAAAAGCAAACCTGATATCCATAAGGCATGGAAGGACAAGAGGAATGAGAATTTTGGCCAAAGGAATAAAGGTTTCAAACCCTCTAACTTCCGAAATAAGCAAAGGCATCCATCACAAGTTGTGACTATTCTAGTCAGAATGATGGGAGACAATCCAAGAGATCCAAAATAGCAAAGAGAAGCACTTCAATGGTTGGGATGTGGAGGAGACCATATGCTTCGGAACTGTCTGCATCGAAATGGGAACAAAACTCAAGTTCACAACCTCCAAGGAGATGAAACTGTGGGTCAAGTGGCAAGGACCATCCCTAGAATATATGCAGCATTAGAGGACCGCCAGGAAGATAATCAATAAACTGTGGTTGAAGTTGAAGGTAAGATTGCTAACCAATATGTTTCTATTTTGATTGAACTAGGATCTACTCATAGTTATATCACCCCTAAAATTGTTGAGATTTGTGCTTTTAATAAATTAAAGCATAGAAAGTCATGGTTAGTTCAACTAGCCACTGGAACCAAGATAAGAGTTAATGAACTTGTGGAGAAATGTCCATTAGATATGGATGGGCTATTCACTTATGTAAACCTGAATATCCAGTCACTTGGTTCCTATGATATTCTCATTGGAATGGACTAGTTAGAAGCAAACAATGTTAAACTTGACTGCTACAACAAGACATTTGAATGCACAGATGAAGAAGGAAACCCAATGGTTGTGAGATGCATTCCAAAGGTGATTTTTGTTAGGCGGGTTTCAGCAATGCATTTGAAGAAGTTCTGTTGGAAAGGTTATCGATTGTATGCAGCGCTTGTTTTGGAGGAAAAGGAAAATGAAACTCCTAAGTTGGAGGACTATCTTGTATTGCAAGAATTCAGGGATGTTTTTCCTGATGAGATTTCAGGAGTTCCTCCAAAGAGAGACATTGATTTTACAATTGGCCTTGTGCTGGGAGTCGCACCAATGTCCAAGACACCCTACAGGATGAGCACACCAGAATTGCTAGAGCTAAAAATGCAGTTACTAGAGTTGTTGGAAAAGAAATATATCAAGCCGAGTGTGTCCCCTTGGGGAGCACCAATTATATTTGTTAAAAATAAAGATGGGACATTCAGGTTATGTATTGACTATAGGCAGTTGTACAAAGTTACTGTGAAGAATAAATACGCATTACCTTGAATTGATGACCTTTTATATCAAATGAGAGGAGCAAAGGTATTTTCAAAAATTGACTTGAGGTCTGGTTACCATCAGGTAAGAATCGAAGATGAATATATTCATAAGAAAGCCTTTAGAACAAGGTATGGGCACTATGAGTTTGTGGTGGTACCATTTGGTCTTACAAATGTACCAACTACATTCATGTGTCTCATGAATAGTGTTTTTATCAAGTATATGGACAAGTTTGTTCTTATCTTCCTAGATGACATTCTTATTTATTATAAGAATGAAGAAGGCATGAAGAACATTTAAGAATGACATTATGATTGCTAAGGGAGCATAATTTGTATGCAAAGTTGAGCAAATGTGACTTTTATAAAGATAAAATTCATTATTTTGGTAACATTATTTCAAACGAAGGAATATCTATGGACTTGAGAATATTGAGGCCATTAGGAATTGGCCAAGTCCAAGAAATGTGACAAATTTGAGATCCTTTATGGGACTTGTCAGGTACTGCAGAAGAAGGGGATAAAGTTTGAATGGACACCAAGATGTGAGGAAAGCTTCCAAAGGTTGAAGAATCTTCTTACGAGTGCACCAATTTTGAAAATTGCAGACCCAAAAAATACTTTGTGGTGTGTATCAATGCATGCAATCAAGGACTTGGAGGAGTTCTTATGCAATACAACCATGTGGTATGCTATGAGTTAATAAATTTGAAGGAGCATGAGAAGAACTATTCTACTCATGATTTATAACTTGCAACCATAGTACATTCTCTAAATATGTGGAGACATTACTTAATGGGAAGAAAAATTGAGCTAAGGAAAGACCACTGTGGTATGCAATACTTGTTTGATCAGCCAACTTTAAATGCTAGGAAAACAAGGTGGTTGATGCACTAAGCAGGAAGGTACATCAAATGCATGTGGCATCTCTTATTACTTTCAAACCATATTTGAGGAAGCACATTATTAACCATATTGTTGAGGATGAAATGTATGTGCAGATAAAGGATAAGTTGCAGTAGCAAAACCTTTAAAGGAAGTACAAAGGATATCAATTGGAAGGAGACGAACTTCTTACTTATAAGAATATAATTTATATTCCAAATGTGGCAGAATTGAGGAAGATTTTTATGGATGAATTCCATCAAGCTCCATATTCGGGTCACCCAAGATATCAAAAAATAATTGCTACAGCCAAAAGTAGTATTTTTTGCCAAGAATGAAAAACGACATTGCTGAGTATATTTTAAGTGCATGAAATGTCAACAGGTGAAGGTCAAACATCAACACCCAGCAGGTTTGTTGCAACCTTTTCCAATTCCGAAATGGAAATGGGAAGTCATTTCCATGGATTTTATTACATGGTTTCCAATGACTATGAGACAACTTGATTCCATCATGGTTGTGGTGGACAAGTTAACAAAGGAATAACATTTCATAGCGGTCATATCCACATATAAAAGTTGATGCCATTGCAAATATTTTCATGAAGGAAATGTTCATATTGCATGGATTGCCTAAGGCAATCATTTCTAACAGGGACACCAAATTTACTTCCAATTTTTTAAAGGGTCTTTTTGAATATTTGGGTAAAAGGATGAACTTTAGCACCGTCTACCATCCTCAAACTGACGGACAAACAGAGAGAGTAAATCAGGTGCTTGAAGACATGCTCCGTATGTATGTAATGGACAAACCATCCAAGTGGGAGGATTATTTACACTTTGTAGAGTTTGCATATAAAAACGTGCAACAAGCATCACTAGGAATGAGTCCATATGAGGATTTATATAGAAGAAAGTGTAGGACACCAGTGACTTGGGATAATCCAGTGAATAGAATTGTGTTTGGTCCAGAATTGCTTAAGGAAATGGAACAAGAGGTTGCAAAGATCAGGCAGAACTTGAAAGCATCCCAAGATAGATAGAATATCTATGCAGATAAACATAGAGTGCATAAGAATTTCAGTGTTGGGGATCATGTTTATCTTAGAGTGAGACGAAGGAAGAGTTCCTTGAATCTTGGGAGTTGTGCCAAGATATCACCTAGATATTATGCGCCATTTGAAGTGCTTGAAAGAATAAGGCCATTTGAATATAGACTTGCATTTCCTGCTAGCACTAGAGATCATAATGTTTTTAATGTCTCTTTGTTATATTTTTATCATTTAAGCAATATGATCTTAGGATGTTATCTGAGAGAATAACATGCACAGCAATAATCACAAGAGACAAGAGACACAAAGAATTTTCCTCAGGGAAACCATAAAGGAGAAAACCCCACAACTACCTCAGAGATAGAATGAGCACCAAGGGCAGCAATAAAACCCAAAGACAAAAAGATGATCTCCAATAGTTCTTCTCTCTCTCACTTGTGTGAGCACTTCCTATTTCACTCATGCACCCCAGTTGAGTGAGTGTATGTGTCAAATAGAGAGGCTCACTCTCTATTTATACTATTTTTCGACTTTACAATTACTTACCAGGGCCGACATCTCTAGGAGAGTCTAATAACCCTAGTGCCCCTCAGTTGTGGGGAATTTTCCCTTCGATCAAGAAGGAGGGTTAACCTGAACTCAATTGTGGGGACTATTGCCCCGACTTACAATGGAGGGTTAGCCTTAATGACTTTACATGAATTTATTATATTAATGACTCTCCCAATAGGAGCATTAGGGTATAATGAAATACAACCAATTCTCCCGATAGGAACATCGGGGTACAATATAAGATATACAAGTGAATACATTTTGAAGTTACAAATACATCAACACTCCCTCTTAACTAGGAAGGTATTCTCTTGACACAATACATCAGCACAAGCATTCGTCACTGGATCAAGTATAGATCATTATCAAAGTTGGGTCATCACTGGATCATCATCAAAGTTGGATCCTGATCGGATCATCATCAAAGTTGGATCATCACTGCTTCCACTATCTCGATCAACTGGTGCTATCTCTCAATTCTTCTCATCATAGGAATTTCTACAGAGCCAGCCCTTTTGCATGCAGGTTGTAGGCCTAGCCTCCATGTAGGTATTCATATTCTTCAGCACTTATATCTAACCCAATAAAAAAGGCTCTAATAAAAATAAAAAGAGGGAATAAAATAAAAAAAGTGGAAATTGACATGAAATATCGATTAGATAATTAAAGGGGATGGTGAAATGCTACAAGATAAGAGGATTGAGGTAGCAAGTAGGCTGTGAGGCTCTTGCTACAAGAGAATATCTACAATGGAGTGAGCATGACGTATTTCTTGTGGCGCTTTGTCCAAGCGGATCCTTTTCCACTCAAAATCCCAACATCATGTTCCTCCTACATCCAATTCCACCACTAGCGCGCGAGCTCCCTTGTATTTTCTCTATCACATGGTGCTTCCAGTTCCGACAACTTTCACATATTTCTGAAGGGCATGAGATTGATCTCCATGGAGGCCTTGAAGCCCAGTGATTCGTTCCCATACGAAACAATGGCTCAACACCACAGGAACAAGTCTTCATGGCAAAGTCCTGTTATTTACCCAGCCTATTCTTAATTCCCCATAAATATTTCCATTGCGTTGGATTAACACTGATTAATGATTAATGCTTGAATCAAAAAAGAATGGACATTCAAATCTCAAAAGAGAGGGAGGATTGAAAAATTAAAAATTACTTAAAAAATATTGAATTTATTTGACTATTAAGATAAATATGATAAACAGTTGACACGACTGAGTGGGACTTAGCCCTACACCTTACCATGTGCACTAATGAACAAGTGGACATAAATTTCCAAGAGTCGATAATTATAGTAACAGATACACGGTATGCTGCATTCAACTGATGTGCACATGTAATTAAACTAATCATATACTTTTTATTAACAATATATGCTCATGGTTGAGTATACTGCGAGAACTAATCCTCCTTGTGCGACTATGAATGATCTTCGGGTGGGGATTCGACCATTTTCTAGTGTTCGTCGTTATCCTACATCATCCCTTTATTTTTTGCAACCCACCAATAATCAAGAATTGAATAATCCTCCTTCAATAAATAAGACCACTTATTGACAAGGGAAATATCTCGGTCTACCTCCAACTTAAATGCTTCATTTTTACCCTGCGTGCCAGCCATGGCGCGCAAATACGCTTCTAGGTAGTGCGAACAAATGGGGTCTTTAGGAGTATTCAAATATGGGGACTTGTTGGTATCGACTTGTAGCTCGATGCCAACGTCTACGTAGCCCAGTAATGGACACATTGGAACAAGGTTGGGATTATTAGTAACACGTAGGACTATGAGGTGAGGGATTTTTTTGACGATGGTTTTGAATGCATCATTTCCCACCTAGGGGATGGAAAAGACGATGGGTGTCATGGGAGTCGCTGTTGCTCTACCATGGGGATTATTAAGGTCGTTTATGATGTTGGCGATGCAGAGCATGGAAGGGGTGGAATCAAGACTGTGGTTGGTTGTGGTGATGTTGATATCCTCCTCGTCGTTATATGTATCTAGGACTCGGTTAAACTCTTTCAAGGCTTGGTCTTTGGCGCTAGTTTTGTTGAAGGAAAAGTGGTGGTTGTTTGAGGTGTTTATAGAGAACCAACCTATATGCACTCTCACATCGTGTTTGACCACTTTGTTAGTGTCTTCTTCGATCCCACTTCGATGATAAGGGAGGAGAGTTGACAATGTGGCTTGGATGGTATCAAAGTTGTCCATCCACTTGAGACTCTCCATAGTTCCTCTCCATGTGATTGTGATGTTGCATCACCTATATTTGGTTTTCCCTTCTTCAGTAATGTGGGAAACATAGCACATCTAGTTGGATTCACGGCTCCAGCCCTCACGGGAGAAGATTTTTATAATAAATTATAGTGGAACATTGATGGAGGACATGGCATAGATGAATTTGGAAAGGCAGTGTCCCCAGTTGGTTGGTCCCTTTGTTAATCCAACATCCTTGAAGAAAAGCCGACAACGGTATCTACAACTACTGGCATATTTGGAGAAGCGGTCATGGATGAATGCATCATAAGTTGCCTCAGAATGGTTTCCATATATGAGAATGTTCTTATGGAGATCAGAATCTAGAGGATTCGTCAGTCCCTCCCACTGGAGACTTCCCTACATTAATATCCATCTTTCGACAATGCTCAACACTGTATCCATACTTGATGACCCTGTACCCATACTCTGTCTTTCCACTTCCCTCTTATGCGTATGACTTTCGATCACATATCACTAAGGGACAACCGCATCTATCTAAATCCAATGATATTTGTAAATAATTTGTTGCGTAATTAATAAATACTATTGGATTTGTGACAATTTTAACAATGATATGCATAAATAATTTGGTGTGTAGTTAAACAATACTATTGGATTTAGGTTTTCTTATTAAATACTCTATATTACTAAAAACCGTACATAGTCAAATTATCGACATGTTTGGCCATTGGGTGAATCTCATGGAGTTATTGCACTTTCCATGGCATTCCAAACAAGTAAATGAGGATGGAGGAAACGAGACATAAACATCTGAAAAGGCGATGGAATTCCTGAAATGTTCAATCGATAACGTGTAAGATCTGTGGAGCAAGTGAAAAACAAACGTTTCTAACAATGTGTTTAGTGGGATGTATATATGTCCTATTCAAATCCATTGATGGGAATAACAATAGTCATTGGCTTCAGGCTGAAGCACCTTGGGCACAGTAAATCAAAACCTCATCCTCACAAATGGTAGAAATTGCATCCAAATTGGAATCAGAGGGAAGCACAAATTTCCTGAAATACTTGGTGGATTTTTGCTTCATACGAAATGTATTTGGTATCCTCATCCTTTTCCTCTCTCTTTCGCTTCCCCTGGATTGTTTGCACATTCTCATCCTCAAACTAAAATTAAAAATAAACACACACATGAAGTCAAGCAAGTCCTCATATTCAATTCGGGGTTGGATGAAAATGTTAGTAGATGGAAAAGAAAGAAAAGATCCAGATCCAGAAGTGACCTTGGTGTCAGACTTCTGAACGTTGGTCATGTTAGTGAAAAGGGAGTAGGCCTTCGAGTTCTCCTTGTTGTCAACAACCGTGCCGATGATGGCCTTCTTTTCGTGGATGTAGCTCCCAACGGAGAGACTAGAGTCTCTCTTGAATTATGAAACCATGATTTCAGATCTCACAGGTCTACTCATGTCCAACGCTTCTCTTCTCGACGAAGGGACTGATGCAACAGAGGCCATTTTGATGTGAACAGATGGAAGACGTGGAGTGGTCCGAGCGACGACAAAGGTGAATAGTAATTTTAAAACCTCACCCGAAGAAAGAACGCCTAATGGCATAAATATTTATTTTAAATTTGATAAATTTTTATTTTAAGTATCAGTAGAGTTTTTAACCCAAATGGAATATAACTTCATAAGTTTAATTACATGAGTAATACTCTTTACTTTCTTTAATTATGGAGTGTTGGGGAAGATAGGTATGTTGGGTATACTATAAGGTATTTAATTCTTTTTTTTGGTTTGGAATAAGAGTTTAAAAAAAGTGTTGGTTCAGATATTGAGAGGTAGGGGTATGGATATGTACATTTTTATAAACTTTAGATTTACATCATGGTAGAGGATCTTTTGTTTTAAAAACAAGAGAATCTCATACACTAACTCGATGCTTAACTTAATCTTGATCTTAAAAATATATTATTATTATAAAAATCAGTTTTTAAAAAAAAGTTTAAGAAAATATTGATTAAAGAAATAAATTAATTTAAAAGTATTAGATCAAAATAAAATTATGGAAATCGAACCTCTCATCTAAATGAAACAAATTATCGATAAAAAATTGATGATAAAAAATACATAAATAGTTGGAAAAATAAAACTGTAAACCTTTATAAACCACCACCAGAATTTAAATAATAACAATAACATGATTGAAAAATCAAGTTAAATAAGCCAACACCTTATAACATTACAACACGATACATCAAACCCACATCAAACATTTTCCATGGTCCACCCATATGCGATATATACACTTAGAATAGCTCATATGGATACATACCCTGTAGTATGTATACGCATTCCCAACATAGACATATTTCTCGTAAGCTTGCCGGAAAGGCCGAGCCCGCGATTTCATGCAACAAAGCTGAGACAACGCAAAAGAAGACTAGAACAGAAATAAGGCGTCGATACCCCAAGACAGGCATTCAACATATATTCAAATGATTATATACAAGCAGTCTTCCCCTACACATTATAGAGAAAGTGACATTGGTAGCCATTGATTCCACAAAACAAGGCCACCCACCGCCTCCATATTTCATAATTGGTGGGCAATGGTGCATTTCTTTCTAGAGGAGCTTATACTGTAGAGAATCCCCATTGCAAGAGTTTTGATCCTGGGTGGTTAAGTGAAAAAACAATATTGGGGGCTAAGATGGACATATAATAGTTTTGGTGTTTATTTCGTTGAAAGTGAATCCGAATTCTGTGACGATTCTATTACTTTGGATTTTCCTAGTACTACCCATTTTGTGGCAATGCAGTGCTTTTACAAATTTCGGGGACATGGACATCCTCAAGGCCTTCTACAACAACATATAAAACAAGGAGATTCTCAACAACTATAAGGGAAACGATGCTTGCAGGGGTTGGGCGCACATACAGTTCTAGAGAGGCTCTGTCACAACCAAATTGTCCTTGACACTATGGTCCTTCTAGTCTAAAATGGGCCTTCCAGTCTAAAAAATATCCACGATAGAAAGACTGGCAGACAGAAAGCTTCACTAACACGTCAGAATTGAGGAAAATGCATGTGTCAATTTTTTATTGGATGGAGGGGCGACGAAGTGAGCTGTGTTTCTAAAACCTCAGCTGAGAGAAAGAATGCCTAACGATGTAAATATACTACAAAGTCTACAAATTAGAACAACCAATAAACAACTAAAAAATTTTAGTTAAAAATTTAGTCGCGGTATGAATGACTGGCAATAAAACACCATTCACTCGAGAAGCATTAGTCATTTATATACCATAATTAGAAGTTTTTTATTCATTAATTACCTCTTTCTACTAGTTTATCTTGAGACTTCTCATTTTACTTCATAAATCTAAATTCATTGGCCCTTCACCCTTTAGTCCAAATCAATGGTGTCTCTTCCATAAAACTTACACATAGTCCATAGTAGATTATTGTTCCTTAAAACATCAAATTGTATCCAAAGCATTATATATTAATCTATCTGACCATGAATTTGAAGATTCCCCCACAAATCCATCCCCTCAAACACATTACCAATCCCTAGCATAATAGACTCATCTCTCCTTCTGCTAATCTAGGACAACACCATTCCATATCACAAATTCCTTTTCAATTATAATTTCCATATTAAAAACCAACTATCCACTATCATACTTAACAACATGGTATCCAAATGAAACTCATCCCTATTAGGGTCCTACCCTAACCCCCTTACTTTAGTATTTAGTCAAGTAATGTATACAACCATATCTTTTGAATAAGGTCCAGTAGTTAGTAGTCAACAATTAATGTAAAAAGGGTCTCGCTATTATTTAAGTCCTTCATTAGGAAGTTAGTACTTATTAATTATTTGACCATGTCAAGTAGTTAGGGATTTGGGTATTGGAAGCCTATTTAAAGAGATAGAAGGCTACAAAAATATTTTCCAAGAATTATTGTATTGGATCTCTACTCAAATCAAAGGTCACCCAACCACAAGAGGTGCTTGAACATTGCATTCTGATTTAAATATCTAAGAAGATAATCATTTTTCATTTTTATTCCTTATTCTCCTTGTTCAATTATTTTGCACTATAATATTGGGATTATGGCATTATTTATCTTGTTTTTTCTTTGATACGTAGGATTAATTACATCACAAGTGGTATCATAGCAAGTTCATGTTCCAACACACTATAAGGAAAACACCTTCTAGAGGAAATTTTTGCAGACCCTTCACAAAAAAGAGCCCATTTATCCATTTATAGCGGAGGTGAGCAAGTGGAGGTTTTAACGAAGGTTTTTAATTCGTAATGCACCAATGTGATACATAACATAACACAATGGTTCACCCAAATAATAAGAGCACCAAATTCGTTATATCTCATTGCAAATTGTTTTTTTTTTCACTACAAAAATTATTCATTGTGCGACAGTGATAGAAACACATAAGTGTAGAATACAATATAACACATCAAGTCCTATCAACATATCTTACCACAGTCTAGAAAAATATGTATTTTTATTTTCTAATTAACAACATCATAGGTGCATATACTAAATATAAATGCATCAGGGTGTGAGGAAGTAAAATGCATCGATTAAAAGACACAAAACATAGATTGTTTTTTAAATGAACAGTGTTCCCTATCTATATAATAGCCCCGGTGCACCAAGACCACTAACAAAACTATGAACCTAATTATGAAGAGCACCAAAGTAAAAATAACTCGATTAAATTTGTAAAAATATTTTTATTTTATTTATCCAAGATAAATTATTCAATATATGGGAATGGAAAAGACGCACCGGTCCATTTCACAATCCAACAAGTTGCATCATGTCAAAATAGCTCACCCTCGACCTTGAAAAAACTAATTTTTATTTTCCCATAGAGCATAGCGATGTGTTATAAATACATAGATGCACCAGTGAAAAACATACTACAACACAAGGCATTTGAATCTTTGACGTTCCCTGTTGTGCCTCACATAAGCCTAAGGTCATGGAACCTACAAAACCTTATCTAGGAGATCCGAATGACTCATTCTGTCACCTAGTGGTTGCAATTCCTTCGGACGTGTTAGGACTTCCTTCCTCCACATGATTTGTGAAGATGGATTCTTCGCCAAAAGTAAAGATCGTTTCAGTGAAGTTGATATCCTTGGACTTGGAGGAAAGAGGATTGGTACAAATCTTTACGACCTCTAACCATCACCACGAGATATGAAAATTTGGTTAAATAAAAATAGAAGGACACTAATGTCTGGAAGGATGCAACACGACTTTTAGGGAATGGATTATTGCACCTTTATTTTTTAAAATAAGGAGGATTGAGACTTGGTTTTTTGAAATGGGCCATACTTTATGGGACCAATAGGTATGCATATAAATAGATAGAATATGTCTTTTGACATTGAATGTAATATCCCTTCGGTTGTATCAATATATTTAGAGCTACCTCATATTCCCCTACATTGTTGGTTTGGTGAAGTGTTGGAAGCTATAGGAATTCTTTAGGATGATATATAGATAAATCTTATCCTGAACCCCCAACATTTTCATGCGCTTGAATTTGTGTGGAGTTGGATCCAGATAAAGGATTACTATAAGTTACTAACGTTACAATGGATAATTGGACACATACACAAAATATAGATTATTATAAGTTTCCTTTTAAATGTAAAACATGTCAGAATTATGGGCACTTTGCAAGAGATTGTCCAAACAGAATGAGAAAGATGAAGAGAAAGATAAAGGGAAAGGTTGGAATTAGGTATCGAAGAAAGGGAAACATACCTCAAACACTTCAATGCCAATAAAGGTTTCATATCTTTATTCATCAAACCAACTTCAATCCCTAACAAACCTTGAGGAAAGAGAAAGTGAGAAAGAACAAAAAGTTCCACCAAGAGATCAAGAGTCAAACTCACTCAATCCTACACCTCAAGTAGCACTGGAGAAGATAAACATGGGAAACTATACATCAACTCTACCTTTGAAACCTATACAAGTAATGAACTCACATTTTAGTTGTGAGAAAGAATAAACTACACGAATTATAACTAGAAAAAAATACAATCCCATGATGAGTCTTCAAAAGACATAGATGACGATAGACCCATACAAAAAATCAAGGATAAAGGATAAGGTCATAAAAGAAAGTCAGAGAAGAAGAAGCAGACATAGAAAAACAATTAGGAAAGAAATATTCCTTGGATAATCACATAAAGGTAATAACATCCCGTCATAATATATGAGGGAAAACAATATGTCAAAGGTTAATATGGAAACCCTTCAAAAAAAAATAATGAATATAGTCTTTTGGAATTACATAGATTTAGGAGGAAAATAAAAAATATAAGTAGTCAAAAGATGGCGCACAAGGAAAGATTCTCCTTCCTTTTTCTCTAGGAGAATAAAATGGAAGGAGATGGCGTTTGTGCACTTCTTCAAAAAACATGGAAACAAGATAATGGAGTCGTCATTAGTGTAAGAGGAGAATCCGGAGGATTGGCAATGTACCGGGGTGCATGAAAATATAAACTCTGTCACAAAAAAGAAAATAACAACTGGTTGTTGACAGAGTTAGAATATTTATCAAATCAAGAAATAATCAAAACATGTATTGTCTATGGTCAATTATTGTATGGTCTTAAGAAGGATTTTTGGTGGAATCTGAACTCTCTAAAATAATATCATTGTACTCTAGTGGGAGGATATTTTAATACTAATATTTCACATAAATAAAGAAAAGGAGGCACATAAGTAAGAGATGTATGTTGAAAATATGGAAGTCTTGATTGGAGACTTCGATTTGGTGGACATATCACCAAAAAAGGAACTTACACATGGAAAAATAAAAGAATTGGGATAAGTCACAATGTTGATCAACGATCAAATTTATAATACACATCTCTCTTATTTCGAAAGGGTACGAGGGAATACTTCCAAGAGATATGCCAGATCATAAGCCAATCAAACTCACTATAGATAATCTAGAGAATCAAGGACCTATCCCATTTCATTTTAACCATCTATGTTTATCCCATTTCATTTTAACCATCTATGTTTACATCAGGAAGATACCCATACTCTCATTAAAAAAGTGTGGGGACCATACATAGAGGGATACCCCACACATATATGGGAAACAAAGTTGCGATAGGTTAAGATTGCCCTAAAATATTGGGCCAACAAAAAAGTATCAAGCACTTGACAAGATAAGATTTGAGATAAAAAAAATTTGGGATAGCTTCACAACGATATGGAAACAACATAGGTAACTATATAAATCCTTAAAAAATAACAGGCCTTAAGACCAAAACTAATTGATACAAGAAGAGGAGACCCTGATATTGAAATCTAGAGCCTTCTGGTTAAAATATGTTGACATAAATACAAAATTATTTCATAAAAAAGAGAAGCTCCACATTAATTAAAATGTGATTCAAGAAATTTGGGATGAAGAAGGGACAAATGCCATAGGTATTGTTGCAATTTTTTAGGACGCTTACCAACACTATAAACACTTCTATACTCAACGACGGGTAATATCAAGCATAGCCAAAGTGCCAATGTTAGATGGAAATTTGAGACTAATAATAGGGAAGAAAATCAAAGATTAGATAAGCTTATAATTGAAGAAGTATTGACAACTATAAGGGAACTAATAAAAAAAAATCTCAAGGCCCAAATGGATTCACGATTCATTATTATCAAGTGTTTTTATACACAATGAAAAAAGATATTTGGACGATGCTAACTATAACACTATGTTTTTACTATAACTCTTGAGATAAGGATAACTATTACTTGAGGGAATTCTACAAAAAATGACCCAACTATTTATTATTTTGGGATCTAAAACTTTGTATGGATTTATTTTGAGGGCATCCGGTTTCGGATGGCACAGACTTGTGTGAAGCAATGGATTATTGATGAGATATGAACTAATAAGGATTATATTACATATTGTTGAGTAAATTATGATTATGAAAATAATGCCGACATCTGGGAAATTATTTATGTAGTTATATTATGATTTTAATTGTGAATGAAAAATCATGTAAATTAATTAGTAAGGATAAAAGTTGTATAATGTTTTGAAAAAAATGATGTAGAATGTACTCTAATGGTCTGTCGAGTGTGACAAGAAAGGAAAGTACATGAAACACAAGAAAGCATCGATATGCAAATACTTAATTGAGTCGACGACTATGGAAGGTGATATATGTCTTGTATATAGCATGATTGAATTGTGATATGTTTGATGCACTGGCATGCATGGAATCTAGGTGAGTCAAGAAATCTCAACAGTTGAGGTCGTCTAATGTTTTGTTATAGTTGAAATATTACTTATGAGATTTGATGAACATGTTGTTTTATGTGCATATGATGGGATTGTAATTACCAATCGATCCACATCAGGTGATGAGGCTGAAAATTACACCTATAAGGATAACAAATTAGATGATGCGATGAACTTTGAATAGAGTGAGGAAAACTCTAGTTCAACAAATGTGTGTGCCGTGAGGGTATGCCAATATTCGGTCACTCGCAAAGATTATTACTGGGGGTGTACAATAAGGATTCGATATTATTCCCCAAGAACCACCTGGCTCTTCACAGGGTAGGTGAACTGAGGTACCATTGGCTTAGTCACCATAACCAACTCCTCGCCAGTGGGAATTACCGGAAGGGCATGCTGGGAGCATAACACGTTGATAATCTTGGTTGCGACGAGAATGCGACAATAATCAACATTTAATTCAATTAAGGGAAATAATAAATTGATCATAAAGAACTTTAAGTAAAAAAATAAAAAATAAATAATTAAATAATCAATATATAAATAAACCAATAAATAAATAAATAAATGATAAACAAATAAATATAAACTGAAATAAAGCTAAAGTAAGAAATAAGCTAATAGAGTAAATTAAGGAACTTGAACTAAAGTGAAATCCTAACTAATCAAAAAAGAATTAGAGAACTAAAGATAACTAAAAAGTGGGTTGTAAATAAAATAAATCAATTAATTAATTAAAGCAAACTAAAGAGTTAACTGAAAGTGGTGCATGGGATGCATGGAAATTAAGGAAAAAGGTTAATACAAGCTAAAGAATAGGGAGAATGAAAGAGCTTCATCTTCTTCTTCTTCGGTCTTGCCATAGTTGGAACCTGAACCCTTTGGGTGGCTTTGAGGTGATTGTGGAAGAGTGTGGTTTAGTACGACGTGAGTGAGGTTGGGATCCTCCCAGTAGTGGTCTAGTACCCATCAGAGTATGGTAGGGAGGAAACCGATGGATCCGACATGATTGGAAATCCAATGACAACAATTGCAACATAGTGATGCCAAAACAACCTTCGGCTTCATCCTCAAATGAAAATGACTAGCGATATGAACATGTATTTCAAACTTATTTGAATTTGTTAAATGTCTCATATGAAAATGGAATAGTTTAATTCAATGGATGTATGTGGATTCATTTATGATTCATTAAATGTCGTATATCCTTACCTACTTTGTAAATGACTTCAAAAAAAATATAGATGTTCTTAAATTCTTTATAAGAGATAGAATTATTTATATGGATGCATGTTAGTTGTCTTGGTCAGACCCCATGGAGGGTCGTTACACATGGTATCAGAGTGAGGTTCAAATGCTTATACCTTAGGGATTGTCGTATGATAGTGGATATGATTCCTTTAATTTTGTAGTTAGATCTTATATGTAAAACTGAAATATCATTTTTTTGTTAGTAAGAAGTGCCCCTTTCTATTACTTAAATAAACAAAGCATATTACATAGTCGATTGTGACTCCCGAGACATGGAGTCAGACAGTGGTCCTGGAACCAAAAAAGAAAGATATGTAGAAGAGACCAGACCGAGTGTCTAAACATAGTAATGACTGCCCATCCTTTATACAATGACAACATCACACACCTATAGAATTTAAAGGAGAAAAAATTACAAAAGTAAACCATGAACATATCAAATCCATGAGCCGAGTGAAAGAGTGTAGAGAATGTAACACTGATATGAGCCTCTAGGCCTTCCTGGTGGATTCAACTTTGTCCTCATTGGCGTTGCTAGTTCTAGCCTCATTTGTGTCCTTGTTGGCATGCTAAAAGGGCGGTTAAGCGAGTTGTATGAGATCTCTCATGTGAAATAGGCTCTTCTCAACATCTTCCTTGAAGGTGCAGAAAATAATCTTCACAATTTCCAAAAATATCCCTTTCTCGCATGGATATGGAGAGAATGAATTTCAGATGCCAATAGTTCGAGATAGCAACCTCTGGTCCTATCCTAAGCCAGACTTCCCCAAATATTTTTGCTTCCATGGTTGCAATGGAGTTGCAGTTATGATCCAGGGTTTCTTTGCGAAAGAGAGCCTCCCAATCAACGTTGTTGTCATCGCTTCCCCGAGAATCCATGAGCAGTAGAATAAGGAAGAGGTGGGACATGCCACAAAACTCCTGAGCTGAACGATGTTGGACTGTGAGAAACTCTTTCCTGGCCTCCATAGTGTAAATTTTCCAACGCACCAGACTCTCATGATAACTCCAACAATGGAAAAATTCCCTCACGACGGAGCTATTTGTTACATCGAAATCTTGTCATCTTGATCCATGTGTCAACCTTGTGCGTAATCCCTAAAGTTTCCCTGGCTAAAGTGCATTGAGTTTGAACTTCTCCCTAGTTATTTTTTCTCCTGTAGGAGGGTTGGCGTTCTTTCTCCTAAGGAAAGGTGCACCAATGCTCTTTCCCCTCATGAAAGATGCACCTGTGGCACTCTTTCCCCACATGCAAGGTGTGTCGACGCTTTGTCTCCTACATCAAGGTGCGCCGATGCTCTTTCCCTTCATGCTAAGTGCGTCAGTGGTGTTTTGAGAGAAAAAAGAGAAGCTTCGAGGCTCTTCTCGAAGGTGGATGAGGTGGAGGATCATCCTTATCTTCTAGGTGAGGTGGCATTTAGTTCCCTAACCTATGGGGAAGATCCCTTAGACCCCTCCTCCTAATCCTCAACCTACTTTATCTCTTTAGCCTTATAAATTGAACCCGCTCACCATTGTGAAGGGAGGAAGGACTATGGTACTCTTATGCTGGTGGAATTTCTAGGTGATCCCTATCATCCTTTGGGAGGCTACTATCATCCTTTAGAGGCTTGGCTTCGATTGTTGGATGGAAGTTTGCAATATTAAGGCTAGGTTGTGACACTCCTTATTTATGTAATTCTATGTATCTCCTTGATTACAGTAATACAAATCTCTTTCCATAAACATTATTGTGTTGATAATGTTTAGAGCTTTCTTCCTTAACTATTAGCTTAGATAAATTCATGTTTAGATACACATGTACTATTTGCTTGTTTCCACTTGCTCTACAGGGTTTTGCAGCTCAAGATCTGAAGGCTCTCGACCTTGGATCAACAAAGAGAGAAGATGATTTGCAGACTTCAGGTAAGTGATCTATATGTTAACTTGCATTTCCATTTGATCTAGGAAAGTAGATTGTATTCTGTATTTGATTTGTTCTAGATCCACTTGGACTAGGGAGATCTAGCTTGAGTCCGCTTGAGTAGATTTATCCGATATGCTCCATGGTTTCTTTGCGAAAGAGATCCTCCCAATCAACATTGTTCTCATCGCTCCCCCGAGAATCCATGACTAGCAGAATAAAGAAGAGGTGGGACAAGCTGCAGCACTCTTGAGTTGAATGATGTTGGACCGTGAGAAACTCTTTCTTGGCCTCCACAGTGTAAATTTTTTAGCGCACCAGACTCTTGTGATAACGCCAATAATTGAAAACTTCCCTCACGATAGAGATGTTATCCTTCAGTATCCACCCCGTCCATTTGATATAGCTCCCGCGCGATAGGTGAAGAGTCCCTTGAAGTCCCAACCTAGTGCAAAGTGGCGTGTTCGGGGGGTCTCGATGGGTTTGTTGGTACCAAAACCATGTGAAGTTTGCCATTGCAGAGTCATCCAAAATCCATAATTGCAGAATGAATCCTATTTGTATGCATAACCTTTCTATTATTTCCTTTGAGAGGACCGCCATAATAGGTTTTAAACATGCGGTGATGTAGGGAAGGGGCTGCCACCTATCCTTGCATGGGCCCTGCCTCTTGCATTCCCTCTGTCATCATCCAACACTGAAACATCTTGTTTTAAAATAAAATTAAGGTTAAAGTTTGATTTGAGGATCTACAATATTTAGTATTTATGCGCTTCATAGCGTCGGGTACATAGTGATTCATCCAACAAGTAGTGAATTGATCTAAATCGCATTCAACCTTGAGTTAAAGGTGGGATGTCGACAAGCTAGAGCATGCTGCATGATTCGCTTCCAAGAATGCAAGATAAATGAGTGGGGTACCATTATGTTCTCTCTAGTTAGGTTATGAGTTTACCAAATGCAGAGCTTTGAATAAGAGGATCTTGATGTTTAAATATCAATCTGGTTATGTCCAGGGTACTAGCTACTCCTATTAAGTCCAGTAGATTGTATCTTGGTTGTTGTCGCCTTTGCTGGTAGAGTAATTAATAATTTCTTCGGGAAGATGTCACTGGGGATTTTGTAAGCCCATATTTGTTGCTCGTTGTTGTTTGTGTACTTATTTTACCATATTGCTGCTCCAGGTGGATTACATACTGAATTTTACCGTATTGTTGCTCCAGGCTATCATCTATTTGAGGCAGTAGGAAATACTACATTATTATTTAATAAATTTCCATAGAAGGGTGTGTGCAAGAAGTTGAGGGACCTTTTAGATGCAATGGTGGAGTGAAGTCAATCACTCTTGATCCAAAAAAAAAGAAATCATCCCAAGCAATTCTGAACATGCCAAGCCTAGTCCCAAGGCTGCCAACAGGCATGCCAATTAGGATAGTAAACCAAATCATGCCTCCGTTTTATTTAAGCAAGTCACACCTCCGTTTTATTCAAGAAAATCGCGCCTCCATTTTAGTGAACAAAATCGCGCGTGCATTTTGGAAATCCTGTTTTTTTTTAAATAGGCCGAGCGCGTCTTTTTCGCCACATCGCACGGCTATGGGACTTCTTTGGAGCAAATCTCGACAGGGAAAATGTGTTTTTGGGTGTGCCAAAGCCATCCATCTCCACCTTTGGATCAATTTCCTATTTGTGAGATATTTTCCTCATTTATTTTCATGTTTTTTTCTCTTTGTTCATTAATTTATTTTCCCTAAATTGAAAAGTTAAACCAAAATAAATTAAATTATGGCCAATAGAAACAAAAACTCCAATGGAAACAAAAACTCCAATGTAATTGGCCAATGGAAACCAATTCCCCAATTTAATCATAAAAATTAAATAATTTTGATTATTTACCAAAATTCATATCTAAAATTACCATTCCCAATGGAAACCAAAACCCTAATTAACTCAAAAAACAAATGAATTTCACTATTTCCATATGCATATGAATTTCACTATTTCCATATGCATATTCACGACGATGGTGATGATGATGTTGACGATGTTGATGTTGATGATGATGATCATGTTGATGATGATGAGGATGATGATGATGAGGATGAGGATGGTGACGAAGGTGATGATGATGGCGATGATGATGATGATGATGATGATGATGATGATGATGACGATGGTGATGATGATGTTGATGATGTTGATGATGTTGATGTTGTTGATGATGATGATGATGATGATGATGATGATGTGATCAAGATGAAGACGATGAATATGATCATGATGATCATCGCGATGGTGGTGTTGATGTTGATGATGATGTTGATGATGATGATGAAGATGTTTATGATGATGATGACGATGGTGATGATGATGTTGATGATGTTGATGATGGTGATCATGTTGATGATGATGATGATGATGAAGATCAAGATGATGATGATGATGATCAAGATGAAGTTGATGAAGATGATCATGATGATCATGGCGATGTTGATGATGATGATCGATGATGATGATGATGATGATGAAGTTGGGGATGGTGATGATGTTTATGATGATGAAGTCGGGGATGATGAAGATGTTTATGATGATGATGGAGATGATGATGATGATGATGATGATGATGATGATGAAGATGAAGATGAAGATGATTATGATGATGATGATTGTTGTACAGGATTATGCACCTAATAACCATAGGTCAGGGGTTACCAACATACTCAATTACTTGCAGACAATTGACTTCTAAAGTACAGAATAGGAAATAGGAGGGTTAGAAGGACTTACTTGTTAAACGAAGGTCAATCCTTGCTATCATCTTCCTCTCTGTTTCACTTCCAAAGTCTTCAAGATTGCTCCTCTTTCACCTGTCAAGAAACACTCTTCTAGATACAAGATGATTCATGTACATATAAGCAGGTTAGATAAAACACATATCATACTGAAATATAAACATTTATCAAACCACAAAACATGAAACACATATGGAAGAAATAATCTCTTTATTATCAATAATGGAAAGAGTTTAAGGTTACAACCCAACGTCTGAGACAAGAACTCCTCTCCAACCAAAGGATTTTGAGTTTCACTGTTCCAAAGACTTCTGTCAACAATCCACCAGCATAACTTTGCTCTCCATGTGTATATATCCAACACCCTCCCCAAGGCCTGTATTTATATGGGTGAAATAAGGCAGTTCTCGAAGCTTGGGGAAGTTGTAGCAGTTAAGGAAATTAAGTTAAATAGGTTAACTAATCTCCCATTAACGCGTGTTTTTATGTTTTAATGTTAAGAGACAAATTTGTGGGTATGTAGTAGAGCAACCTGCGAATGATTCGCGACTAATCATAAGGGCAACCCGCGAATACAAGGATTCGCGACTTGCATCAACCGAGACTCGTGAATGACTCGCGAGTTGTATAAAAGAATAGTCATGAATACATCTCAACATGGTAAAATAGCAATGTAACCAGCTGGGTATATAGGGAATGTATTTCATCATAAGCCAAGCTATAGTGTTTTGGGCAAACCTCTATCCATAAGTGTCCTTTTGTGTGCCAACCTGAGGGATGTCAGCACTCGGACGGAGAGGTGCCATTCAGGTGTATAACAGATGCCCCCTAATGTGTGAGGTCAGAGGGGAACGATGGACGAAATACATTATAATATTTAGCTCTGGAGAAACTCAGAAATCCAATGGAGCAGATAGAGTACCTGAAACAAATACATAGTAATGTCATATACAAAGTTACATTTGAGGATGCTATGTTCAATTTACTGGAACACTAGCTCCTTTACAATATTTGAGTACAT